>JAHMML010000008.1:4054984-4112363 GCA_020341155.1 Eciton burchellii | reverse complement strand
TCTCTCTCTCTCTCTCTCTCTCTCTCTCTCTCTCTCTCTCTCTCTCTCTCTCTCTCTCTCTCTCTCTCTCTCTCTCTCTCTCTCTCTCTCTCCATGCGTTCATAATTTTCTGCATCTGCTTTGGGTATCTAAGATTTGCGACACTCGCAGCGATATCTTGCTTCGTTGGAGCGATGATTTCCGCAAGCCAGAACTCTTTTCCGAAAAATTCTCAAGTTTCGAGACTAGATCGAGTGATCGAGATAAAGTATCTGTCGAGATTGACCGTATCGAACGATATTTTTCTTATCCGTGTGCTGAAGCGCGCACTCGAGATACCAAACAGTCGAGGATGACGTATCATGTTTATACGCGATGTACTACATGTTGCACAATCGTTGATCAATGCTAACATTACATTTCTCCTTCGTATCAGTTCGTATCTAGTCCCGCTGGGGGAAAAGATCTAGATTTACAAGCATTATACAGTATTTTAAAGCGAGACGACAATGCCTATGTGCCTGTTGCTCGCGCCAGAAGCGCATATTAAGACACAAATCGTAACGTAAAGATTATCTTACTAATTATTAACTCACAGCTCTCAGGATCAGATATCAATCGGCAAGCAAGATACTTACCTGAAACAAAAAAACAAAATTTCTCAATTAGCTACGAGTACATACTTATACGAAACACTGCTCGTGCACAGGATAAGCGATACACTCTCAAAGCTGTCGATTCTACGAGAGATCGCAGCTTCGAGAGATCGCACAACGTAATCCCAGGTTTGTTCCTCGCTTCCGCCATTCAGTTATCGATTATGGCACTTTGCGCGGAAATATCGTATTCGCGCCGCGACTGTATCCACGACAGTGACGTTAATTCGTATAATTCATCGCTCGCGTGCGATAAATCGCCATAAATCGATCGGCGTCAAAGCGTGTTACAAGGCGCGGATAATCGCGGCGTTAATGGAATCGAGCCCGATCGAAATTTAGACATTCTCAGAGCGGCGGAGCGTTTCGGACCGATACTCGCGCTCGCGAAATACGAGCGTTCAACGCGCAAGTAGAATCGATATCTCGATATCTCGCGGATCTTATGCGCGAGATGGCGATAGTCGCGCCGATCTCGCGCGTTCGCTGAAAATCTCGAAACGGCATGTAAGACTGAACGCGAATTCCGCGAACGAAATTAATCCGTTCGTTGAGATTCATTCAACAGATTATTGGCGTCTCGACTTTTGGATTCCACGCATATTCCGGTAAACAGGAAATTCTAATGAAATTTGTCAGGTGGGGCGCGAGACGCGGCGAAAGCGGGAATAGCGAATTCTCAGCTCCGAATTTGAATCTTTCCTTAAATATCGCGGTATTAATAAAACACATCCCACGTATCGGCGATAAATTCGTACCGGAAGCGCGGGGATAAATCTCTCTCTCTCTCTCTCTCTCTCTCTCTTTCTCACTCCGAGAATCCCGCGGGACGGGCGCGCGTCGTCTGGACGATGAATTTTGTAAACTCGCAAACGACATTAAGCTACATTTTTATACGGAAGCGCGCGTTATCCGCACGGCGTTATCTCCTCGTCGTAAATTACATTCGTTTTAATATCGAGACAGCGATAAATCCTCGAGCATTTCCCGGCAGTCGGACGACGCCTTCGGATTTCTTCAAGTCGTCCCGAGTTAAGGCCACGGCGCGACGCGCGTTTGCATACAATAGCCAAGCGAGCGCTTAGTTATCGCCCGAAGAACGCAAGCGAAGGATCGATCGATCCGCGGACTGCCGATCGCCGTCCGGCCGTTGTTGCGAGAGGATCGGCCGACTCCTGCTGTCGCGGATTCGCGTGGCGTTTCCTTGCGCAATTCGAATCGCGCATTCCTCGAACAAGTATCTCGAATCGGCGATGGCGTGAATGATGCTGAGCTTCCATTCGATTACTACAAGTTACGCGGCCAGAACTCGTGCCTCCTCGCTGCACGCGAGTAGCATACGATCACGTGTATTGGGAATTCATTAATCGTGGATCGCTAATCGCGGAAGACAGACGCAGCATCAAGCGACCTGTTCATCGGACACTCCACGTGCTGAGTACTCCTTACAGGTCGCGAAACAGGCCGCGAACATGGAAGTTACACTCGTTACGTTCGCTCCTCCATCTGGATCTCGATTCCGCGACAAATTCCGTCGCGGGATCGAGCGACTCGATCGGGGAACCTCTGCGGAATTTGGTCGAAATATCTCTTGCGAGAGGGCATGAGAGAGAGAGAGAGGGGGGGGGRGGGGGACAGCGAGCGCAGTCGATAGCCCCGCGAATGACCCCGCTGCTCTCATTATCTCGGAGCGCATTCAGCCGGCGGATGCCGAGACTGAAACGCGTTCTTCTGAAACACATTCTTAGGCTCTCCTTTCCCGACCGAGGGACGAGATGGGGCGGTGCGAGAGATCGATACCTCGCGACAGAAATGCGACAGAGAAGAGAAATGCGGAGATTCAAGCCGGATGAACGGATCTCGGATGTCGTCGCGCGCGCGCCAGGAGCGAAGGGACGAAGGGAGACGTGCCGAAGGGGAGGGGGAGAGTATTATCTATCGCGGAGTTGCATTCGGGACGTCGCAGTTCGGCGAAGCAAATATCGAGTTTAATGAGTTTTGCGGAACTCCGCCGATCACCAGATAAACCCATTAGGCGCGTGGGGAAACTTCGACGATGGCGGAGTATCGGAAAGTATTATCGCTAAGGGATGCAGTCATAATGCAAACAACGCCGGTATGCGAGGATTCCACTGCAGATGGAGGAGTAATTGATACGGATTACGGCGTTGGGACGAGTCGGACGCTAAGTGAGCTACGAATCTACGTCGCGTGCTTCGAACTCAGGACTCAGAATTCTTGACACGCGCGCGTGTCATAAATTAAGATGTAATTACGAAAGAGAGCGAATGTTCTCGATACTCTGAGTTTCGCGATTCCGTCGCTCCCTTTCGACAACGAAAGACATTTCTCGGCAGTAATCGCAAAAGCGACGCTTCTGAAACATTTCTTCTTTCCGCGTAATGCTCTCGTACGATATAGAGAAAGAGAGAGAGAGAGAGAGAGAGAGAGAGAGAGAGAGAGAGAGAGAAGGCGCGCCGAAAGTCAAACTTCCGCGCCTCGCCCGCTCGAGTCGACGGCTCGACTCGCCGAGAACTCGCTCGAGCTCTCGAACTCGCTCGTACGAGACGCGCGGGGCGGAGCGGCGCGAGCAAAGAATCCCGCGAAAGGGAAAGTAAGCGTGCGCTGTCGCTGAAAATTGCTATCGATCGCGTTCGGATTCGCCGCAAGGGGAGCCGATAAGGGTCGCGCAAGGGCCAGGCGAGGACTAAGCCGACGCGAATGATCCCGCAGAGGGTTAGAAGGAGAAGGATATGCAACGGTGGCGGAGGCAGGGGAGAGGCTGCCGCTGCTGCTGCTGCTGCTGCTGCTGCAGCATACGTGGGCGGTAACAGCGAGGGCGACGGGGTTGCTAGGGGGTTGCTTGGCGAGCGCGCGTGGGTGGGTGGGATCTCCCCAGTGCGGGATCTCCCCCCYCCCCYCCCCCYCCYCCSCGTCCCCCTGGATGACTTAAAGAGACGCTGCGACTATCCCGGACCGATCGATATCCGCAGCAGCCAGCCGCGACTATGACACGCCGCACTGTCGGCGGGCTGCCCGGAATCTCTCTCTCTCTCTCTCTCTCTCTCTCTCTCTCTCATCCTGGATATATCTGAATAAATGGTTGTAGAATGTTGTGTGGAATCTGTTTCGCGAATTTTGCGCGCGTTGCTCGGAAATCGATATCGCAAGACCGCGTTTGAAAGTAATTTCCCAGTTTTTGCCATTTGCCATCTGCGTATTGATAGTTCCGATCACTTTCAAGCAACAGTGGGTCCTCGCGGTCCCTCCGCCAGCGAGGGAATGTCGGAAATAATAATGGCTCCTTGCGGTTAGACGTTGCAATTATTTAAGCGTTTAGTAGGATATTTATAAGCATCCCCGGTTATGAGCGATGCGCGAATAACTCCCTTTCCTCGAAACATAAGAGACTGCTTTGACGCAGAGAGCAGAATTTTACCTCTCGTTCGTTATTTTTTAATTCGTAGAAGAGCTGATCGCTGCTGATATCAGGATCGTTTCAGGAGAGGACTCGGCGGGCGAGCGCAGGATGAGACCCGCTGCCTCGCACAGGCGGAGGATTTTCTTTCGATTAGATCAAGTCGCGAGGTTCCGAGGTAGAGCCAAGACTTGCAATCCTTTATGCCGCGTAATCGCGTCCTCCCCGAAGGATTATTCCCTCTTGGAAAAATATTGTCGGCGATAATGCCGGCGAATAGGCAAAGCAGTCTCGATTTATCTCAGGCGGAAAATTGCGAACGCGTAATCTTCTGCCGTCGAAGTTGTATCGTCAGCACGATTCCCCGGGACGAACTTGGCATGGAAAAGTGATCGGCGGCGAGTAATCGAAGATAAATAGAGATTTCGCGGAATCTCCATCGACGAGAACGAATATTAAAGCGCGCTTTTCGCCCTTGTTATCGACTCCTGACATTATCGCGACCTACTTAGACTCATTGGAAGAAGGAATCTCGTGAAAGGAATGCAACAGATATTACGCTCGCTTTCAGACGTCAACGACAAGCGGAGAGCGCCGTGAATTAATCATGGAAGATGAAAATCCAGATTTCGTTGCATTTATTCGCCGAGCACGAACGCGATGGGATTCGAACGCCCTCGAGGCGAGCAGGAAAAGTCCACTCATTCATCCGCGATTCGAACCCGCGCGACAGGAAGATTCCCCATTCAAGCGGATGGGAATTGGGAATCGCAAATGCCTCGACTGCCTTCCGCAGGCAATTTTTACCTGTCCGCGTGATGTCGAAGTAACGCGGTCGAAATAACCAAAGTCAAAGCCGGTGGATTCGAGAGGACGGCGAGAGCGGGAGCTCTTCGAAACTGGAAGCACTGGAAACGTCTCGACGACACGTTTGCGCGCGAGTTTGCCGGAAGTAAAGTAACGGGTTAACGAGCGAGTGGCGGCGTCGCTTTAACGAGGAAGGAAAACGAAACTCCGCCGCAATTATTCCGTGGGAAAGGCGAGAGACGCGACCCGCCGCGCACTAACGGCGATCGCATTGTTTTCCATTTTTTTTCCTATCTCCTTCTTCGTGCGCGCGCGTGTACGTGGAACTGTGCTGCGCTATCGCACGAATCTAGGTTTCCCCGCGGCGAAATTCGCTCGCGATACACGAGTGGCGTGAAAAAATATGCGGTTCGCGGGAACGATGACCGCGTCACAGCCGGACATGTTCGATTACTCTTTCTCCTCTTCCTCCTCCTGGACTCGGAATCGTCCTAGTGCGACTCTCGGACGCGCTGCTCGGGAAACTCGATCCCTAATCGCGGTTCACGGCTGTATCGCTTCTTGATCAATTAGATTCATCTCCCGCGAGTGAATGAAACGCGAGATCGTTGGATCCTTCCGGTGGAGCCGCTTCGCGGCACAACAGACGCTCGCTCTGGCTCGACCAATCAGGCGCTCAAACATTTCACGGTCGTCCTCCCTCCTTTACCCCTTACGTGTAAAATTACAGCCTCCCCCGCGCCGCTCTTGCGCCCTGTCGAGCTCGGACACCAAACTGGCGGTTGGCGTTCGCCAACGGGGCATTCCCGTCGAGAAGGACGCAACGTGCACGAAACACGTGGAGAGAAAGAGAGATAGAGGGTAGGGGGAGGGGGAGGGAGGGGGAGAGAGAGAGAGAGAAAAAGGGAATGCAACAAAGCCGAAAGCTCTTTGCGGATACGCGGCCGCAAGTTTCACCGAGCGCGTCCTATTGTGCGACTGCCTACTGCGAGTTACGCGCGGCGACGAGTTAAACTCGCGCGCGTACCGCGAGGCATACTCGCTTCGGGATTTCTGACGTACGAGCGGCGCGACAGGCGGCACGGAAAATCGCGTCCGGGCGCGCGTGCACAATTACGCGGTTCCTCGGCTGCGATTCTTCCGCGTTTTCCGCGAGAAGGCTGCCACTCGACGACACTATCCGGGAAGGGGGCGACGCTTTCCTCTTTGCGTAGGCTAAATGTACCATGGAAAATATCTCGGGGATCCTTTCTCTCTCTCTCTCTCTCTCTTCCTCGCGGCGTGCCGCAATCTCGACGGAGAGAACGCGATGCAAGCGGGACCGATTTCGCGAACGCTCTCGACCGCCCGCGGAGGAATCCTGCGGAGGTGGACAAACATTTATTAAAAAAAAAAAAAAAAAAAAAAAAAAGGAGACCCGCGAATGCGTGGTACTTACGTTTTCGCTTCCGTGGAAATGAATTTACGCGCGGGCGTGCCGATTACGGTTCGCGCGAAACTGCCATTCGTCTCGGCTTCTCGGCGGATAATCGGAAAAGGAGGCGAAAGGAGGAAGATACGCGCTGCCGCCCCCCCTGCCGCCGCCCTCCCTCCTCCATACACATAGCGCGCCCGTTTATGCGCGCGTTATGTCGTGCTCATTATCGCGCCAACAAGCGGCGGGATTGTTGTTCGCGAGAACGGGATGGAAAATTATCGTAACGCGCTGCAGAGCCCGATTGCTTTAAATCGCTGGTGCAAAGATCGCGCTCTAACGTTACGTCCGCGCCTTCGATGTCGGGACGTCGAATATGCGCCTGTTGCTTGTTCGTTGTCCCGGTCACCGGGAAGCTTCTGAGAACGGTCCATGAGGACATGAATCATCGTCTCGGCGATGGCGGGATCTTGTGTGCGCGTGCGACGTAAACGGGCAACGAAAAATAACGCGCGTTCTCCAAAACTAGCACACAGAACGAAACTCTCTCTCTCTCTTATCGTTCCAATATGACATTTCCCTTTTCATGCGACATTATGCTCCTCCTGTCCGCGACTTTAGGCTAAATTTATATGTCTCTTTCGTACAAGCGCGAATTGCATCTAAACGGCGAAGCTGCGGTCGCGCGCAAAGAAAAGCAACGAAGAAGAAGGCATCGATCCACATCGAAGAGCCGCGATAGAAGAGAGAGAGAGAGAGAGAGAGAGAGAGAGAGAGAGAGAGAGAGAGAGAGAAAAGGGCATTGTTATTTTACATTGTAGCCGGATCTGTCGCAGTCGCGGATGCAAGTCGAAGCCGGGGCTCGACCTTTCACCGAGACACCTTCGAGCGTTCTCTTCTGCCTGCCCCCGTCCCCTCCCGTCCCGTCCCGAGTGAAATACATTGAATTTTTGAAGTCTCCTCGCAAGTATATTAAAAAATTCCTGATTTCCTTGCGCTCGCCGGGCGTCTTCCATTATTCATTCGGAATCGGATCGGCATTAAGAAATTTCTAATATCGAACATACCGCGCAGACCTTCCGGTTCTATTCGCGACGGCGATTGACGAGGATATTAAAGTACCGTTTCGCACATTTTGACTTGTGCATTTCTACGTGTACGCATCGCGCAACGTGTATTAGATCTACGTACTTTTATTATCCGGAAAACCAAGCGTAGCTTGGTAATAAATCGAAGACCAGTCGATCAAGAGCAAGGAAGAAGCCTGCACAAGTTAGCGAAAGCGGCCTTTTCGGTTTCCCGCGCGAAAGCAGAGAAACGACGACTCAAAAACGACTGCCGTCAAAACGACTGCTCGATGATCATCAGCGCGAGAAGCTGGAATTTAGATCGCGCGACTGGGACCAATCGGTCCAAGATTCCTGCGCCCAGTCGCTTCATCGTCCCTCGCAGCGGTACCAGCAGAAAATTAACGATACGATTGGGTGAATCGTCGAGAGGATCGGGCTGATAATCCCGCATTGACGCGCAGCTCAAGTAGCTGAAAATGACATGGATGCTTCTCCAGAGAGAAAGAGAGAGAGAGAGAGAGAGAGAGAGAGAGAGAGAGAGAGAGAATAGTTTTACGGCAGGGCGATCGATTGCCTGTTAACCATCTAAATGCAGCCGAATCGAACGACCCCGGAGCATGACGTCACCAATTACACGAGCGTATACACGCGTAATAGATCAACGGGTATGTAGCAGTGATCCCGTCATCAATTTTCTCAAATTCAATCGAATTAAATTGGCTGCAGTTAATTGCGCGTTTTATTAAAATCGCTGATCGATCGGAACCCATTCGTCGAAAATAAACTTCGAGCACGAGTGCAATTTCGTGTTCGAAACGAATCGCCATTAAATCGAAAGCACCGGCGATCACTCGCGACTAAATCCAACATCCGCCTGCCGATTACATCGCGAGCGCTCGATGATAACTCGCGGAACGGGTTATCATCGAATGAATCGAGTATCAACGAGCGAAACGCCGGAGCAGAAATCCGGCGATTGCGTTTCGCGTCGAATTCTCGGCGCGAGACAGCGCGAATCTCATTCGGAAAGACGAAAATGACGAAAAGGGGGGAGTCATCAGTTCGGCGAACCGATAACAATCCTGTCTGTCAGATCGAGATCGTATCGAGGCATCGAGATATTGAGAATCGTTGCCACTCTTGGCGTTAATCGCACGCGATTAGGCAATATCATTAGATACGAATCTCTCCGATGACTCTGGATTCTTCTCCAGAATGATAAACATGGCAAATGGCAGCAAGATGTTCCCGAAATCTTCGCGACATATCGAGACGATTTATCATCGAGATACAAATTCACGTTCCTAAGGAGCATCGCAAACGCGCGACATCGAATATGTCACTCAACATCAACGCTCGATTGTGACGTAACAAATATTGGCGGCGACGTTTCCGCTTTATCCTGCAGATTACGGAAAGAAAACGCAACCATGACGCGAATTACGGCGGATGAATGGCACAACGAACGCGACCTTTGTGCAGCGAATATCCCGAATAAGAGATACCGTTTGAAAGATGGCGAATCGATGACGCGTTCGCGAATGGCAAAATAGAGATAGACAACATTCTGTGACACCGCCAGTCGCCGATTTGAACAGCCCTCTACGGAGTGGAATTGCAAAAGTCGGATATGAAATAAATAGAATTGATTCGACAGAGTTAATTGTAATCACATTATCTCGCTTTGTTATTCCTGCCGCATACTTTGCCATTCATAATATCCGTTCCCGACAGAACGCTTGGATCTGTAAAATCCATCCGACATTGTCTTACGGGATTATGGAGGAACGAGAATCTCATTTCAACTGTATCACGCGGGCGATTTCGGTAACAAGGTTAACAAGGTTAAGAGGAGCGCGCCCGCGTAGCAGTCGCCCTAATCGTAATTATCCCGCAAATGGCACGTTCCATTCCATCTATCGATGACGATGGTAAATATCACGCATCGATCCATCCAAATTTAACCATTCGATGGACGTCCCAGGCGTCAGGCGACGCGACACGCGATTCGTAACTTCCGCTTGCGGGTGACGAAATTCCCTCGCATAATGGCCGCTGATACGGGCATACTTTAATTTTACAACGGCTGGAAATTAATTTCGGCGAGATTAATTTGACATCTGTCTGTTTACATTTCACCCCCGGCATGTGCACCGCGACATTAATTGCAGGGGAGAGAATTCGCGCGCGATAGGAATCTTTTTCAATCCCCGTTGAAAAACGAATTACCACGCGAGGTGCGCGAGGTAATTCAACGAGCGAGAGAAAACCACGTCGCGTTGTGTCGAAAAATACTTCATAAACTTAATAAAGATTTAAAGCAACATTTGCCCATTATACGCGCGACGCGTTCCACTATTAATCGCACGCGGTATTTATTTAAGCGCATTTCGCTTTTATTATTCGCCGCGAGTGAAACGCCAGCCGCCAGGCGAATTCGCTCGCGTTTTCCCGAGATTACAACGAATTTAATTGAATCAACTAAATTAGCTGTTACGCACGCGGACGAATTTGCCGGCGACGATTTGCTCGAGCTTCACATTTGTGCATCTGTAAAACAGAAGCCTGCCGGCGCCGATAATCCATCAAACATTTGCGCTTCGCGATTCCATCGCGGGAGGAGACGAATCCGCAAACTTGATTCGGTGCTTCGTATCGCGTCGAGAGGCACAATCGATGAAAGAAATGCGCAATGCGCGAAGCCCACACGCGTCCTCCGTACGCGCCATTCGCGCCATTTTAATTTTTCTCAGGCCACACTTGCCGGCTCGCGTATCTGCGAGTGATAATTCCCGGGAGCGCGCGCTCCCGCGTCGGGAAAAACAATGGGTGGACATGCAAAAGAGACCTTGACACGTATTTATCGCGGGGTTAACGATGCTAAAACGTACCTAAAGTGAGAGCTTCCTCTAGCCGCGTGCGAGCGTTTTCCCCGTCCGGCGATTACGCCGTTGGTCCAGCATATGAAATATCGCTTCTGCAGCGCGTTAATTAAAACCGCGATGTGATGAATATCGCAAGAAATTACGGCTCGAGCAACCTGCGCAAATGTTGCAATATCGTTTGTCGATTCGCTGGACGCGAATCAAAATGTGCACCGCGTCTTGAAGCGAGAAAGGAAAGGGAGAAAGAGAGAGAGAAAGAGAGAAACGACGCGTGACACAATTACATCGTAATTTGTAAAAAACGATCGAGAGGGAGAATTTTTGCGCGCGGTTCGTGCCCCGAGAACTCAATTTTTGAGATTTCATCACATCTCGCAAGATCGAATCGCCCGACTTCTTCGAGATCAGCGCCAGCTCGCACCGACGAATCAATCGCGTACGCCTGTCGGTCTCGAGCGGGATCGCACTTGGACCTGGTCAGGAGGTCGAGAGTCGGCTCTCGGCTCTGGCGGCTGCAAGGATTGACCCGCCATTCGCGGATTCTGCATGGTCGCGACCGCGTAATGTCAGCCGCGGCCAAATCGACTGATATGCACGAGGAAAAACAGTCGCGATACGGAAGCGTTCGCGATAACGGTAACGCGGATGAGGTGCAGAAATGGCAGGATTTACAATCGCACGTGGATCGACAGAACCCACTTTCGCCTCTGCAATTCCTGCAAAACGCCGCCCCTCGTTGATACCCGACTCGATATCGGGCGGAGATATGTAAATAAAAAATTGCACTTTAAAAAATGCCAACAGAACTCAAACACGCGACACGTCCGCGGCGAAGCGGACCAAGTTTCGCGTGCACTCGCGAAATATGGCCTTATTAAATTCCTTATTAAAACGCACGACCCGAGTACGTGGCGAGGCGCGGGGAGCACCGCGGCTGAATGAAAATAATAGCGTTAGCAATCGCGGCCATGAGCGACGCGAGCAAGCTCGGGAGCTTCGGGGTACGATGCGAGGGAAAAGCTGGGAAGGAAGGATTAAACGCAACTTTCGAAACTTTCCTCATGATCCATCCATCACGATCCAGATCCGCCATGTACACGTATACGCCGTGAAACGATAAGAATCGCGCAAAGCTCGCGCTTAATCTCGCGGAAATTCTCGGAAACTCTTATTTACTCCTCCTCGCTGTTCTTCAGTCGAGGGCGCTTCTTCGGCAATTGATCGCCAAATGCGAAAACGAAGGAATTGCGCCACGCGAGCATCATTCGGGCAACGCTAGTTCGCTCCAGGGACAGTCTTAATGTATATATATAATATATAATATATAATATATAATATATAATAGGGTGCCTACACCGGACATCTTAGATGTTGAAGGGCTGTAAAGGCAGAATACAACACAGCAACCTTCCTGGGAAACCAGCGGCAGGGGTTTTCCTGCAAGGTAAACGCCAACTTCACAATCCAGAACAACAACAACGAACACGACAAACCTGGATAGGGAAACACAAAAGATCCAACAACGCCTCGCAAAGCCACTGGCGGCTTTGTTTATTTAAGATTTATTTATTATTTATTTATTTATTATTTATTATTATTTACTTATTTATTTATTTAAGATTGGCGAGACTGAAGTACAAATGGAGTAAAAAAAAGAAAAAAAAAAGTCTTAATGCTCGTACATGCACGAGAATATCGGTGACGTTATCGTCGAGAACAGGATAGTTTACTTTGTTATCATATTCATTCTGGGGCAAGACTGTCGCAGAATCAGCGCGGATTCAGAAGTCGCGTTCAGAATTGCCGCGGAATTTGGACTCGTACGGTTCGACATACGAAGATTGCATTATTAAGATGTCAAAGATCCACGTATGACGCGCGACTACTGCAGATTAGCCGAGAAATCAACGCGATCGCTTTCGCACAAAGACAACGATTCGCTACGATTAATCGCACTTAATCGTCCTTGACTTTCGACAATTTATCATTTTACATTCAAAATTGCTGAATAACGTTCAAGACGCGCGCTGCAAACTGTTCCGGCTGTGTCTCGCATACCCGTTTCAATTTGCGAGGCAATATCGCAGTGCTCCGGAGAAAAAAAGATAGAAAAAGAGAGACGCACACAGAGAGAGAGAGAGAGAGAGAGAGAGAGAAAGAGAGAACGGATCTCGATAGCGCGTACTTGCATTCAGCCGTGCGTCGCCGTTACTCTTTAGGAACAACGACGACAACGCGACCCGATGTCGCGTAATCCACATAAACATCTCAACCCGAGAGCAACGTAATGCACGGAAAATATGGCGCCGCCATTGTAATGCGCGGATACGCGTAATACCCGCCCCCCCCCCCGCCCGCGTAATACACATCCCTTTTTAAATCTTGCGACTGTCAGACTTTGGGAGCTTGAAAGACGGCGCTCAAAGTGAAACATCGAGGATTCGAAATAATCGCGGATCCGACTCGGCATATTTAGAAAAAGAATTTTTTTTAAGTGAAGAAAAGCAAAGAAAGAGAGAGAAGGGGGGGGGGGGAGGACGCGGGGACGCGGAACGCGGAAGCATTCAAGGGGAGGAAGAACGCGCGCGCGCGCGTGAATCGCGCGAGGATTGATCAAAGGCGAGACGCATCCTCCGAGCGACACACAAAAGCCGGCAACGCGCCGTATCGCCGGAACAATCGACACTTGACCCGCGAATCAATTTTTCAGTCAATAGCCGCGGACGCCGTTAGTAGAATCGCGTACTCGTCTAGCCGCGACACATCGGCGATATCGAGCAAGCGTGTCATTTGGTGTTGATTCGCGCGGACGACGGATTTGATTTTCGCATACGCGCGCATCGCCTTGCCGGCTGATATTTTCCGATATTTTCTCATCGCTCAAGCGAGGAGATCCAGGGCAGAGGTTACACGCGAAAAATTACACGCGTCTTTCACGCTTCCGTCATTTACACACAGATGTATAAACGTCTCGCGATGTACACGGCGCGCGGTGTCGTTTGTTTATTATAATTCTGTGAATACAAATGCGTACATATAAATGACATAAATGATTATTAACGTACGAATAATACCGCAAGCATGACACGCCGTATGGAAATTCTTGCGAAATGCAAGACTAATCAAACGAGGAACACGTAACGCCCAAGGTCTTGTCATTACGCGAGCAATGCGAGTATCCGAGTATGATAATTTATTTTCGTAGCGAGGTCGATCCGTACGATAATACACATCATCCCACTGCTGATCCGCCCTTGCAGAGAGAGAAAGAGCGAGAGAGAGAGAGAGAGGGGGGAGGGGGTACCGTGGCGGGATCGTGAATCGCGGATATCGAGCGGGTAAATCAAAAGCGTCGAACCTGCGTGCCGGCTGATTCGATCGCACTTAAGCGAGAGATGATCGGTGCGAGTGATCATAATGCGGCAAAAAGCGATTGCCGGCTACGCAATAGCTCGCGTGACGCAACGACATTGTGCGAGAAAGTTGCGCGATTCCGCACTTAGCTCGGCAGCGACACGTGCGCGCGGAATAGAAAGGCGCCGCGGAAGCGCGAGCCGGCGTCGGCTTCCTTTGTGCGAATGATCTCCACGATCGAGAATTATTCCACGAATGATTTCGAGAGATAGAGAGAGAGAGAGAGAGAGAGAGAGAGAGAGAGAGAGAGAGAGAGAGAGAGAGAGAGAGAGAGAAAGAGGAACGATGGCTGCACGCTCGTCGCGCATTTAATCGAAAAATATGGGGAAACACGCGGCGAATAATTTGTCCGCAGAATCGCGCTGCGGCGTTCAAGGCGAAAGATGGAAAAACAAACAGAGCGGCGCAACCGGTTGTTTGCTTTTCTGGGATCGCGGAGAAATCCACGAGATACCCAGCGGGTTATGGGATATCGTCGTCTTGGTCGTCTTCGTCGTCATCGCGTGCCGCGATGTTGCAAATGTGTTTGACGAGGCTCGACGAAAGCCACGTATATTTTTCCTCTCGATTTTTCGGCTCCGAAGCGGTCTCGTCGCTGCCGAATCTTCGTGGAATCGACTGCGGAATCGAAGCACGTATACACAGAAGCCAGCGAGGACGGGAGAGGAAGGTCAGCCTCTTATTGTGAAAGCGAAATTCAATTCCCCAGCGACCGTGGCCGTACGAACAAAGAAACAAGAGCGGGGCCTCAGCCCGCTTCCAGACCTTTCGACAGAGAACGACAGAGCAACGGAAGACCGTTGGCCTCTGCAGTCCGGAAAAGCTGGCATTTCTGCGTTGCAGAACCATCTACCTGCCTGCGCCGTAGTTCAAAGTATGCACGGGAAACGGGGAGTTACGGAAGCGAGGCTCCGAGGCGAACAAAAGCGCGCGACATGCACGTTTTACGTTATCTCTCCGGTCCGGCCGGGAAATCGCGCGCTCTCGGAAATCGTCCGTTCTCGCGTTATTTTATAACTGTAACAACAATGGCGACCGGAGCTAAATTGTCGGCGGGATTGCCATCGCGAAGGCATCTCTTCGGTCGAGTCGAGCTGCGATGATTATTGCTACGTTGTTATCCCGTCCGATAAATCATCGATTTCCCGGTGCGGCCAACTACTCGCGGCGACAATTTCCGGCACTCGCGCGAGTGGAACGTTCCGAGGGATTTTCCTTCTTTTTCTCTCAAGCGTCTCTTTCTCGACTAATAGCCACCTTGGAGATGTCGTTAAATCGAATAAGGCAGATTGCACCGTTGCAGGAAGTGCGGCAACATGACAAAGGTTTCCTAACGAAATACTTGGCCGATACGCCGACTGATTTTAACGACTTGAGCACTTAACGATCGCCGTTCTTCCTTATCGCGGACTTATCGAATGAAATACAGAGGAAAACTATGCGGCGGACTCCCGATAATTTTCCGAGCGTCCTTATCACGCTTCATTATCACACACAACACATCGTCATACCGCTACGTTTCATCCCTGATTTCAGAACTATCTTTATCTACACCGGCATAATTAACGCGCGCGTGCATCCAGCAGTGCCGATAATCCGGACGCGACACGCGAAATTGCGCGCGCGCGCGCGCGCGTGGAAGAGTGAGAGACACGGCGCGGCTTATTTACTTTCACTCGGCTGGCGCGCCGCCGTCCGTCCCTCCTCGTCCCCTTGCCACCGGATAAATCGGCGAGAATCTCCGCTTTCGTTTCACGAAAATACACGTACATCACAATACACGTATCAACGATGACGAAGCAGCGGAGGGGAAGGGAGGGGGGGATGTCATCCCTCCGCGCTGCCCCGAAAACGAGCCCGATCCCGCTCTCCTCCCCGCACTTCCCGGTCCCTTTCCCTTTCTCTTTCTCTTTCCGCTCTCTCGTGTCCCTTCCCCGTTCCTCACCGTGCCGGTGGAATACATAACCTACAATATCGCCGATGGAACAAAGATCCACCGCTGGGAAACGGCGGACGCCGGTCTGACGACGCTCAAGGACATTCCCCATTCGGTTTCGATGCTCACGCGATTTCGTGCGTGTCGCCCTGAGCGCGCGTTGGCGCGACGAGGAGACAAGAGGGAGAAAGAGAGGGAAAAAGGACGCGAGGGCTCAGGCAGGACAGCCGAGCGGATCGATGAGAGTAGCGCCGCACCGTTGTACCGATTGGAAAGGAGCCACGTGCTTGAGGACAATTCTACCGCAGCGCTCTAGCAACGGGGAAGTACCGGGGGGGGGGGGGGGGCTTGACGAAAAAAGGGAAGAGGATTCGCGGATAAACAAATCACTCGATAAACAAACAACTCGGAACTCGGAACAGGAATGAGCGCGAACATTGTGGCTGGAGCAACAGCTGAGAAATTTCGAATCCGGAAATCCAAAGGGAGGAAAGGACGTAAGAAAAGGAGCGAAACGGAAAGCGGGGAAATGCTGGAGGAAAAGTTGGAGCGTGTTCGGGAGAGCGCGACGCTTTTCCCGCCATTCGCGAGCCGGCGTCCACTCGCCCTGCGGGCGCGCGGTTCGCCCTTTGGATCCGCGGCATTTGGTAAGACATTGCAAAACGGCAAGTACGCGAGAGTTTCCCTCGATAAAATGGGGAATTCTGCACACTTACAGGGTAATACATTCCTTGCGGAGGAAGGAAAAATGCTCCAGAGCCCCACAGTTTGAGGCCGTTTTGCTCCACCGTTGTGCAAAAAAAAACAAATCCCCGGCAGTCCGCACCACCGTCTTCTCTTCTTCCCCCGCCACCACTTCCACCACTACCGCTGCGTCTTCCTCCGTTGCCTCTGCCGCGACACGACACTGACGATGCCGCCGCCGCCGCCGCCGCTGCTGCTGGTGCTGCTGGTGCTGCTGCTGCTGCTGCTGCCTCCTCTTGCCTCTGCTAGAGGGAGCAACAAGGGCTGACACTGCTATCTCTCTTTTCCTCTTTCCCTCTCTCGAGCCACTGCTATGCACGCTCGTTTCGTTCCGATACACGGCGCGTCTCTCCCTCGTAACGGCACGGAGAGGTTAGGCACAAGACTAGAACCGACCGACCGAATAGCAGCTAATGACGACACGAGTATGCGTCCACCTATTCGACACCGCGACGACGACACTCAACGATCAGATGCCCAACGCAGAACGCACACGCGTCAAGCGAACACGCGCGCGCAAGAGGTCGTACACACACACAGCACACACGCGAGCGGACCCGCGGCACCCGGATCAGCACGATTGGGACGCACGATGATGGCAGAACGAAGGCCTCCCCCTCTCTCTCTCACTCTCTCTCTCTCTCTCTTACTCGAGAATCGTTTCGCGTGCAACTGCACGTCGTCGCTCACCCAGAATGCTCTATCCTCCCTTTCTCCTTCTCGTTCTTTCTTCCTCGCTCTGTCTTGCCTTCTCTGGATCGCTGGCGACTCGTTTCTCCGTCCTTGTCTACTTGGGCGTTCACGTTTCTACTCACCGACCGCCACCGTACGTGGTCCCGCTGCGACTAACAACGATCCCGCTGTCAACCGGCGCCATTGGTTGTCAGCGCCATCGCATCGAGTACAGCACCGAGTGCGCCGCGGTGGTCGCCCCGAGAAATAGCACGAGAGTCGAACTCGGTCGGGATCGAGCGCGCTCGATCAGAATCGAGATAATCGAGAGCGAGCGGGCGCATGCGCGCGTCTACCGGCGGAGGCTCGCTCGACGCGTACAGCGGACGTAAAAAATATTCCCACATCCCCCCATTAGGGATGACGGCGCACGAAGGAGCAGCAAGGTATGCTGATCGATATATCGATACGAATACGGGAGAGGAACACACGCATCGCGACAACATTCCGCTTCTGCATCAATTCCAGAAAAATAAAATATGTCCTCTTCATCCGATGTGCGGTGAACGCGGATGATGCTGCGAGACGATTGACTTTGACTTTGCTCAACGATCAGGAATAATCTCGCTTGTATCAATCTTCGTACACTGCCGAGCAAGTTTTCGGTCGAATCTTTCGCCAAAGCAGCGCTCGACAAAAGAAAGCGCAAAGACTCTCCGGTAGAAGAGGATCACGCTCGACACCGCTCGGTTCCTCGTTTACTTTCAAAGTTGCCGAGGAAACGTCCTCGCAAAAGTACAATTGTACGCGACTGCAAAGCCGCTCGTTTCGCGCAATCGCCGGCGCGTCTTTCATCGCGTGCTCATTATCGTTTTAATAGCGCTCGCGAATGATGGTTTTCATCATCTCTGCCGGCAAACGAGCGACTTTCGCTCTCTTCGCCCCTATCGCGATTCCAATCCGAGAATATCGCGCGCGACGATTGCGCGCTCCGCTCGCGCCAACATCTCGCGCGTAATTCCGCCGCGAGTCAATTTTAGAACTTTATCTCGAGATCCGTCAACCTGTCGCGGAAACAAAAGCCCTCGCGATTTTCGGCGACAATTCCATGTTAATTAGCACACTACCGACGTAGCGTCAATCGACGTAGAAAATAATCTCGCGCGAGTTCTCGCTAGACTGCTCCCCGTCATTCGGCGGATCTCGAGCGCGATCCACCCCCTTGGCGTGGCAAATTACGCGGCGAGTCGCGGGAACGTCGAAACGAGCGGAGAATGTTATAGCGGGTTTGTTCAAGGGTTGTATAAACGGGCGAGAGGTAGGCGCGCTGCATGTGCTTCCAGTTTCCGAGTGATAAGTTATCGATCGCTGTCTGTAATTATGACTGGCGCTGGTAAGCCCGGGGTTACATCCCCGTCGTCGTCGTCATCGTCGTCGTTGTCGTCGTCGGCAGACTATTATTTTAGTCCGCCCTGCCGCGCGTTCGTTCCGTTCAATAAAGTCAACGGGGGCTGCTCGAAAAGCGAGGGACTGCTCCGCGGAATATCGCGGACTGGCGAGAACGCGGGGAGAGAAGTCGCCGGAAGCGCGGAAGGCACAGCGAGATCCCGGCAATTTCCACACTCCTGGAATTCCGCCAGACGTCGAGAATTTTCGTTCGCGCTGCGACGGACGGACGGTCGGACAAAAACATAAAAATATAAAAATATTAAGCGACGCGGCTCCCCTCGCCGTTAATTAGAAGGGACTTCGCCATCGGACATCGAATACGCGACGTCGAGAATGAATCCGAGCCGTCCAAGAAAAAGCTACCGTTTTTCCGTTATTCCGCGTTATCTGCTCCTCGATCACGAGCATCGACAGACGCGAAGTAATAATAACGGTGGGTACTAAACCGCGGAACACGCGACAAGTATAGCAAGTTTCGTTTCGTCGCTTGCAGCAATCGCCCGTGTGTGTGCATACACACACACACACACACACGCGCGCGCGTGACGACGATCAACCTGCCGGGCGATCCGCGAGGGACGCAGCCCCACTTGGGATCACCATAGAAACCAAGAGATGGTGTGCAGAACGAGAGGGTGCAGGAGCTATAGCGCTTGGAATAACGCGCCCGAACGCCCTCCAGGTGGAAAGGGATTCTCTCTCACGGCGCAAATACAGAGAGATCCTCATTCTGGGGATGTATGTTTACGCCGGGTTATCGACGGGACTGTAAAGCATATCGCGATATCGACGGGAATGTCGCGACGGTAAATCCTACGTAACTTACGCTACGCGCGCGACAAGGTTGCCGCTGCTCCCCGGAGGAGAAATGGAAAGAAAACAAAGAGAACATCGGAAGCGGAAATCAAGAGAATGCCGAGAAACTTGCTCGACGGTTACTTGCTCGCGTTTTGAAAAGGGCCTCGCAGCCTCCGCGGATCCGCCTTTCAATCGATACTACTCTCGAAATTACTCTCTGTCTCCCCTCTCTCTCTCTCTCTCTCTCTCTCTCTCTCTCTCTCTCTCTCTCTGTCTATATCCTCCTCTCTGCTGTCGCGATCGGACAAACATCCAGTTTCATCGCACGCACGTGCATGTGTGTGTGTGTGTGTGTGTGTGTGTGTGTGTGTGTGTGTGTGTGTGTGCGCGCGCGCGCGCGCGCGTATATTTCGGCGAATTCGCGCCGAAAAGCGACGCCGAGGCGTCGTAAAATCATGGGACCCTCCGTCCCCGCCCGACGACTTCCCTCTCTCTCTCTCTCTCTCTCTCTCTCTCTCTCTCTCTCTCTTTCTCCTTCGACCGTCGCAGTTTCAAGTGCAGTCGGCTGTGCTCGCGCGCGCGTATTTTTAGAATCCTCTCTACACCGACGGGCGTCCGTGTTGCAGCTGGAGCACATGCGCGCACATCTGACGACGCCATTCAGAGTCCTGGTATGCCGGGCTCTACCTCTCTCGCCGGCTGCTTACGCGGTCCTGGCACTATAAATGTTTTACGCTCGACCTCCCCGACGCCGAGGGGCGAGGGGAGAGGGAGATCGAGGAGGATAAATTTATCGGGTCTCCGAGCGGGGAACAAAGTACCGCGAGGAGGATGCCGTGGCGCGCGCGGAGCGGATATCGCCGAATACGCGCGAGCGAGCGCGCGGACCTCGAGGAACTTCGCCCCGTTCGCTCGTTAAATCGCAGGGGGAGGTAAAACGGCATTAGCCCCTTCCTCCACCGCGCCATACGCGCGCGGCAGAACGATGACACGGACGATGCGGGAGCGACGTCGCTTCCGATGATTAACATAATGAGAATCCCGTCGATGGTACTGCCGCGCGACCGAATCGCCAGTTTAATAATTAAATTACGCTGCGTCTAGCGATCTGATGAATATTTGATCAGCTCGGTCTGCTCGGAGTTCGAGATGAGGGAGGGTGGAGGAGGCTGACTCGTGACTTGCACCCGTTGCCGCATTATTATCGCTGACTGCTCTCCGTTTGCGCGACGACGACGACGACGACGACGACGACGACGACGACGACGACGACGACGACGACGACGACGACTCTGCTACTTCGATGATCTCGCTGCTCATCGCGTGGCCTAGCAAATTACACAGATCTTCCTCTCCCTTTCCCTCTTCGTCCCCTGTTATTCTGGAATATCCCAGGCAGCATCTTATCGATCGCGGACATCGCGCGGATCTCAGAATTACAAACGCCAGATTTGAACTCGCCTCGGGAAGGGCGCATCGGTCATCAGACATTATCAGAGCCGCAGGGTGGCAGCGGTGCGTCATGTAAACTCCCCTTGGAAGAGCCGCGGCGCTTGGAGGAGAAGAGGAGGGGTGCGACATACGCACGGTAAGGGAAATGGTCGGGATTTGTATCTGATATCTCGCGAGCCGCAGCGTTCGATACTCCCTCGGAGAGAATAAACGAGGGTGAATCTGCCGCGCGTCGCTCCTTACGCGATGATATCTCGGTTTATAGGTCGCCTTCGATTTTCCCTTGTCCTCCTTTCCGACAGGGCTGCGTTCCCGGGAGCGACGAGGAGGACCGGAAGAGGAGCCTTAAGCCATCAGCGATAAAGGCATGACACGCGCAGCATCCGCGGGAAGCGAGATGAATGGCTGGTCGCTGCGCGGGATTTCGCGGAATCGTTTGGATTTATCCCACGGAAGGGACCGCGATTTCTTTCCGCGTATCGATATCGCGGACGCTGCTCTGACGGCGGGAAATAGAAAAGCGTTTCGCCGTTTAGAGGAGAGATGCCGTTCGATTACATCCGCGCGATTATCGAGCGATGACTCCCTCAACGAAGCAGGGAAGAATCGTGCCCGATTAATCGACCGGTTTGAAAAGCGTATCGATGGGAGATCCCGCGCGAGGCACGCGAGGAGGGGCACCCTGGAGAAACATACTTCCGGGCGGAAATTGGAAAGCGTCAAGACGGATCGCGGCTTGGCACGCGCGCGCTATCGCAGTCGTACGATCAATCTCGCTCGGATTCATCGATCTGTGTCATATCTATATCGCGATTGTTAGCTCCGACATTGCAGCAGCGGTCGGGAAACTGCCTACGCACTCGACCAGGGCGAATCTCTCAAAGAGGCGTTTCCATGACGACTACGAGAGCGAGTTACGTTGAAGCTCTCAGCGGCGAGCGATATCCGCCAACATTGCGATAATAATCTCGCCCGATATGTGAGGAAACGTTTCAAATTTTAATCCGTCCTTGTGATCGCGACGCAAAAAAATTCCAGAGAGAGAGAGAGAGAGAGAGAGAGGGAGAGAGAGAGGGAGAGCACAAAGCACCGCGCGCGTCAGTTATCCCGTGGAATTTAATTTCCTACATTGTGTCCGCTCGCGTTACAATCGGCAGCCGCCGCGGCGTTACGCAACGTTACGCAATGCTGGCTGCACACAGGCGGTGGTTGGCATTTATCATAAACTCAGATAAAGTTCAAAGCTTCCATCATGAGGAACGTCATCGCGTTGCGCGTTGCGCAACGACGCCTCGATCCAACGGATTCGCCCGCCGATTTCCCATCGAACCGACTCCGATCGATGGCACCGCTCAGCCGCGATAATCGATCGATGGCGAACTGCGTCACGAGTGCGTCGTCGTGCTTGCGTATATTGCAAGCCGAAACATCGCGATATCAATTTCCGATCGCGGCTTAATTACGCGACCGCTTACCGCTGAAAGTATTCGTACGGTGTCGTCGGTATCAGCGGCCGATTCTCGCAATACCGCTTGAGCAACGGCTAGTTTTGCGAGACAGGAAACTCGATGACTGAAACCCTTTCATGGGGTCGTATCCGAAAAAATTACACTCGCCCGCTAACGATTTCGTTTTACGTCGTCGTTTACGCGCGCAACGCGTGACGTCTTCTCAAAGGCTCGGCCACGTAATTGCAGCGAGAGAAAAAGGCCAAGAGAGACAGAGAGACAGAAAGAGAGAGAGAGAGAGAGAGAGGGGGGGGGAGAGGGGTTTCCTCCATAATAGGTCGTCAGTTTAACAGATGCGCGATGCATTACGGCTTGAAAGGCTCTTTCAAGAGACCGTAAACCTCCTGAGAATTCAATCCGCAATTCAGACCGCGATAGCCGCCTTTGCGCAAGGAGCGTCGTCTAATCGGTCGCCGATAATCGAGACGATTCTCGATCGCGGGACGGATAACTCCGAAGATCGGAAAATTCCGAAAGCGTCGCGCGCGGTATCGGAGGACGGTATTTTTAGCGTGCATTTCCACGATTAGACCCGCGAAAATATTACCGTCGCCGCGATGCCTGTGCCGAGCGGCAAGAGAGCTCGCGAGGAGCGCCAAAGTTGCGACACGGGGCGGATAATTAATTCCTCGGTGAGAATGAGTGACCCAAAATGACACACACACACATACACACACATAGGCACAGGCACACGCGCATACATTCGATGAATTACGAGATCGGCGCGACGAGATACGCGCCGATTTATGGACCGCGTCCCGGTTCGATTCCGATCTCTCCTTAATCGCCGCTTTCCTCTCGTGCCGGATGAAAGAGGAATAACTGGACCAGCGACACGTTTACTCGTGCGTTTCGCACGAAAGGTTCATTCGTTCGTACACTTTTCTGCGCGTCCGGTATAAGAATTGTCCGCAAAGCTCGAGCAGTGCTCGATCTTGTCGGCGCGTTAAACACATGCCGGGCCTGTCGCGAGATCTTTCCGAGTCGCTTCACGTGATCCCACGTTTCCGATATGCCACGATGACCTTAGGGCTGCGTGCGACCTGGCAGATTAGCTAGGGATAGCTCGAGCATGCCATGAAGGGCGGACAGGCTTGTTTCCTCTCGCGTGTAACGCACGGTGGAAAACAAGACTTGGAAAGCGGCAATCCCTATCGGGAGACACGAGATGATTGCGCGAGTGATTCATGAGAAATTATATACAAGGGAAATGTACTCGGTTCTATCTACGCGTGCGAAAAAGAAAGCAACTTCGCCTCGGCTGCGCAACTTAATATTTTACGGTATGGACTCGGATTAAATCGGATTAGCCAACGAAATATGTGATTGCGGGACGGCGAACCCGCGGAAATCGTGAAACGCTAATGTTCGAAAGCACCGGGCGGCCATAAAATTCCTCTAAACTCCACGCTAATTACACAAATGCGCTTTAATCCTCTCCCAGAGACGCTCCGCGGCGCGTGAATTAAACAGGCGAGGGGAAGCACCGAAAAATCACGTGAGCTCCTCGTCGAAGAGACTGCGACTCTCCCCCCTGCCCTTTGTCCTATGATCTCTCCCGGAGAACTTGGAGACACGTTCTACATATATATATATATATATATATATATATATATATATATATATATATATCCTTACGTATGCACGCGTGAACACGCTTGCCCGCCGGCTAAGAATAACGAGGCGAGTGCAGTAACTTTTTGCAAGTCACTCGGCTTGCAGCGCAACGACGCTTTGACGAATTGTCTCTCCCGCTAAGGAGCCGAACGTTTCTCGGCGATGCGACTGCAAAATAAAACTCAAGAGCGGCGACGACCCGGCGACGGCGCGCAAAAAGGGCAGCGGCGCGAATCCCGGAGCTGTCCGCGTTCCGGAAATAAGAAACGTAACAAATTTATCCCGAGCAGCTGCGGGAGTCGGAGCGGCCGAGAGCGGACTCGTTGCCTTGTTCCCTTCCGTTCCGTGAAAAATTAATTATCCGCTAATCTCTTGGAGATTATATCGCGCCTGTGGCAATTAATCGGAATTCTCCAGCTCTCACGTGTCTCTTCCTCTCTTCTCTGTCCCCCCCCCCCTCCTCCCGCCCCTCTCCGTTCCTCGTGCCGCTCTCTTCTGCTTCTGTTTTCCGTCACTCTCGGGATCCACGGTGTATTTCTCTTGCCGTGAACACACACGGTATACACGGTAGACACGGCCTTAACGCGCGCGTGTCAAACACGCCGGCGCGTGTTTAAAAAGGCGCGCACACGCCGGATTTCTCTCGCGCAAACAACGAAAAGGTGGAGCCGGCAACCTTCCGCGGGAACCTTTTTTGTAGAAGCCGCCTTTTCTTACGGGTCTCGGAAACGCGGAGGATCGGACAGGGCTTAGAGGGTGGCTAGAGGGACAACATTTACACAGGGAGTGTCCGCGTAACCCGCGTGACGGCCAGAGTTTCGATAAGCGCGCGCAATTAGCATGAGATTAATTAACCGCGCGCGCGCGTGCGCGACCTCTCTTATATCTCGGGCACAGGATTGTGTGTTCGCTGGGTATTTTTCTCCATGGATACGGATCTGTTTCCGGCCGATTCGAAACACGGCAGCGTGGAAAGTGTAGCTAGCCTCGATGCGCGGCCAGCTTTCCCGGCAGTTATAAATTTCAGCGGGAGATCCCGCTAAACAGATAGCGGGGTTTTTTGGATAAACGGACTGGAATTCCGAGTTCTGAAGCGGAACGCGCTTCCATCTAACTTTGCGGCGATCTGAGGATTTAAGCCTTCGGCGTGTGGATAAAAATTCTCCGCCCAGAGATTCTGCGTTTAATCCAACCGGGAACTCGGGTCGCGGCTTGCTGGGATTCGATCGAAATGTATTCGAACTTTATAACGCGGAAACGCGGCGGGGCATATCCAGCTAACGCGCTCTGCCAATATTAATCCACTGTTGACGTACGCGGTAATTACAAAGTCAAATGTAGCGAGCGCCGCGGCGCCGCGTTCATGAATGCTGAGCAATGCGGAGAGAAAATTCCGCGCGATCGCGAGTCGCGAGTTGGAGACCGCCGATTCTTCGCCAATTATTTCCGGCCATGTGCGCGCATGTGCGCTCTCGTCCTCTCGTATCCTGCGGGAACGCGAGAACATCCCCCTCCGCGATCGAACAGAGGATCAGATTACAGGGCTGTATCCTGGCACGGATTCAATTTTCCGGCTAAATATACGCGTCGCGCGTATATTTGGCGAATCGGTTGGATTGTTTCAATCGCGAGCCTCGGCGCGCCTCGACAACGCCATGCAGAACTTGCCGGAGAGAGATAGAGAGAAAAAGAGAGAGAGAGAGAGAGAGAAAACTGAAATCAATTGTGCGCTGCGAGAAGGAGAGGACTCGATGGCGAGCCGAAAATAGGCGGCAATTTCGATCGTTCTCGATTACGAATCTCCGCGTCTTGCGCGCGGAAAAGGATCGATCGAAAAAATGATGATGATCGAAAGGACCGACCAGAAAGAAGGAAAAACGTGAAACGAAATTGTTTAATTGTGAATTATGTGCGCGTAATGAATGCGATCCATGTCGATGTTAAAGTCGATAATGATCTCGAGATCGATATCAAGGATTTTCGGCATTAGCCGCGTAGAATGGGAGTACTACGATTTGTTTTCCAAATTCAAAACTCCGCTGTGTCATACGTGATGACGTGGCGGATTTATGATTGGACACGAAGAACCGAGATCTCGTTCATGATCGTCGTGCGTTTCATGATCGCGAATTTTCGGAGAGAAGGAATGGCGAAGCCGGTAACGCGCTAAGCATGTCCCAGGCGCATTCCGGAGGCGGTGGATTACTTGGATCGAGTCGCCGCAAACTACTTCCGCTTTAATTGAGCAGCACGGAACTTTCCATTGCGCTACGAAACTAGCATATATCGTACGAGATAATCGCGCAAACTGTCTCGGAACTGTCATTACTCCTGCAACGAATACCCGTGAATTTACGTGAATCTATGCAGCCTGAATCCGCGCGATCAGTCTCCAGTCGGCAATACACCGCCGCGCTGTTATATTATCGAAAGAAAATTATCGGAAGGCAAAAAGTTGCAGAAAAGGTCGCCGGGAAATTCTGGCTCCTCGACTTTTTATGTGCGTCTACACGATTCTACTCGAAATCCGATTTCCAATTTAGTCGCTTTTGGCGAACAACGACAACGGCTACTGAAGAGAAGCTACTGAAGAAAGACAGCACTCGAGCTTCGTCGACTCGCTTCGTTCGGAAACGAGTCGAGTACATACATCGCGAGGACTTATTTGCGAATCTCGCGGAAGCAACACAAAGTGCCGGACACCGGCGGGATTCCACTCGATAACGCGACTACGTTCTGCTATCGTTTATCATGATCTCGCGAGCGGAGTTACAGCGAACACTGCTTGTTCCAGCGTGTAATTTTCATTCGTTAAAGCTCGCGCTTTCCACGCGACTGAACGCTCTCAAATGGACGCAATCGCATTTTGTTTCCAAACGATTTCCAGCGCGGTCATCTCGCTGGGATACTAACGATCGTCCGACAGAAAATCGGAATCGATACGTGGCCCGCAGTTGTTTCATTCGAGGCGCCAATTATTTCGTATCCAATCGCACTCTATCTCGCTATCGCAACAGCATCCCGCAGGAAAAATGAATAACGCATACAGGGAACTGTATTATCGAGTATCGCGCGTTTATCGACCGAGCTGCGTCGATCGTCTCGCGCAGTGTCTCGCGAGACACGAACACCAGATGGCAGGGCGCGTTAACTCGCATGCCGCCATCTCGTAGACGAGAGTGAAAAGCGGATCGATCTCGTAGAGAAATCGAATTCGCACCGCCATTTTAAGAATTCGAGAGGAGCTGATTTTCCGCTGAACTTTCAGATGCTTCGGAATATTCGCGATCATGAATCAACGTGCGTCGAACATACGAGCAATTGTTCGAGCGATTTCGCATTCTTCGGATCACGAAACGTTAAAACTAACGAATCCTTGAACGAAACAATCCTGCCCTTCTTACGATGCGTGATATATAACTTAAATGCTGACAAAAGCAACGCTAAGCTTCCGAATTGGCACTAATGACCAAGTCGAAATCCAGATGATCAATCTCGATAATAAAATAGCGGATTCAATGGCGAATTTTCATCAAATTCGGCCCGATCCACGCGTCATAGATTAGTAGACATATCATTAATTAACTGCATGTCATATAAGTTCCAATTATCAATCGGATGCATGCATTCGCGCTCTCGCTCTTTCGGTAGGCCTAGATTTAGCAAGGATTAAATTACTTTCATCATTAATTTGCTCACTGTGCTCTCTCTCTCTCTCTCTCTCTCTCTCTCTCTCTCTCTCTCTCTCTCTCTCTCTCTCTCTCTCTCGATAGACATCATCGACACACATTAATGCGACATAAATTAACGTAACGCGATTAATTTACGCTATTCTCTCGCGCAACGCTCGTTATCGCCAGATGCGAGCTGTCCACACCGAAAATGGCTCAATTAGGTTATAATTCCGATTAAAGAACGCTAAAACAACGAGTGGTGTCCCGAATCTGAAGGGGCCAACCATTTTGGCGGGCGGGGCCTTGCGCAAAATTTCCGCTTCGTCGATCTCGTAATGGAGGAGTCGCGCGTCGCCGAACTTGCGCGCGCGCGCGATTCCGCGAGGAGAGGAATTCTCTCTCGAGAATTCGAAAACGGGATTCTGCGCTTTCCGCGAAGCTTGCGCGAGATCGATTCTCGCGCGGGCGCCATGCTCGATCGCGCGCTCGCTCGCCGAGCTGCAGACTCATCGCAGCGAGGGAACGTTAATTTGTTGATTTCTGCGGCACACATACCCAAATCTCCCAATTCAACTGCTCCCACTCGTGATTCAGCGAGTAATTTATCCGGATGTTACGCAGATGGATGCTCCTATACGCGTCATCGAGCGATTTGCGATCCGCCAGATCGCGAATACGCCGCGTTCGCCGCATGTTCGCGAATGATTAAACAAACGAAACGATTGCGATTTCAAAATTATTTTCGCGCGAGTACGCGCGACGCGCCCGCTACCGCCACCTGTCGAACGCGCCGGTAATCCACATCGCGCGGTCGATACTGCAGAGCTCTGTCGAGTTGAGGTCGACGAATGTTTCGTATGCGGTAACAATGTTTCGATTGTATGAAGGACAGAGATATACTCGTACAGGTAAAGAAACGACTCGTTTCTATCTAGAGAAGCCAACTGCGCGACGAAGCTGCAAAGTGCGAGAAATTCAGGGCGTTTTCATAAGCGTTTGATCATCCTTATATTTGCGTGGAGGAAAGCAAGATTAATTTCCGCTTAATTGAACGCGATCGATTTCAGCATCGCGAGCCATCAGCGTTCTGCGAAAACGCGCCATTGAGTCTGCGAGGATCATAATTTATGCTTCGCTAATTAAAATACAGATTATTGAACGTTGCGTTTTGTTCTCGCTACATTAGCATGTCCCGTCTATCGCTCTCGGTTAATTTATTCAATTAAATTGCGAAAAACAGACGTCGTGAATTTCTTGAAGGGAGGAAGAAAGGGAGATTTAAATAATTCCGATCTTTATTCAGTCGCGTAGCGTTCGCACACAGCGGGGCGCGATACACCTTAATTACATTTCCGATAACTCTCCAGCGATACCAGCATCGAGCTCTCTAATTACATTCTTAATTATGCCCGATCAGTGCACGTCTGTATTTTTCGTTCTCCGCGCGCGAGGCATGCCTGCGCGATTATTTATCGCCTTCGCGCGATGCGACAAGATGGATTCTTTACGACGCGAAGCGTTCGATAAATCGAGGAAGAGCGAGATCGACGAGACGGAATTTCTGCAAGGGATCCCGCCCGCCAAAATTAATTTCTTCGCTGATTCGCCCGTCGTGCGTGCATCGGAATTACGAGCCTAACGCCCCGTTTTCAGGCTGAACAGCTCACGGCTGAACGAACATGGTTGCGCGAGAAAAAAAGAGTGCAAATCAATCGCCGGCTACGTCGTAATTTACGTCCTAGCTGTGCTAGGATCGAATGACGGGTGTGTCTGAGAGAGAGAATTCACAGTGAGCGAATTAATGATGAAATTATTTCTCGTTATTACGAACCTCGCGCTTCGAAATCAGTGCATGCAGCGGACGCATCCCTGCGAACGAACGTACGAGCGCAACGCAAAATGGAGAATAATTCTTTTGCCACAGAGTTCAGCGTGCATGCCTCGCCTCCGTTATCAAACTGACAACCGACTCATTGTGCCATGCGACGATGTTACAATCTCGCGCGCGCTTCATGTCCGTTATTTAACAACACGCCGAGTTGTTGCACCTTGGTCGCGATTGTGCGAAGAAGAGCGCGTAATGACGGCGCGGTATAAAATATTGCGAGCGAAAACTATCGAAATAAACAACGTCGCGGCTGACGGAAGAGAGGCTGACAAATGCGACGGGGATACATGAAAGAATAATCGGCCGCGAAAATAACCGACATTGAACGTACAGTTATTACATCTACCAAAATCCCGGACAAAAGTCAGGAGAATATTTCCCTCTCTGGCGATTCGTTATTTTTTTCTCCGCTCTCGGAAGAATTCAGTAAGAAGCGAGCCAAGATTTCTCCTGTCCGAGCAAAAGCAAAAATCGGAAATTTCCAGCTCTGATCCAAAGCTCTGATCTCTCGCCCTTGTTTCGGTCAATAAAAACTGCGCTTCGCGCTTTCGTCGCGCGTTTCGCCCGCTTCGCGGCCAGCGATGGCGAACCGGACGATCTTTAGCTAATAACAAAGACCACTTACTTCCGGCGCTTCTATCCGTCCGTTATTAATTCAGCCGCTTGTGCCGGAAAAGCAAATACTTTCAAATTATTCATAATCCCCGGTGCATTCGCGGGGAAGCGTAATGGATCCCGGCGAATAAAAGCCCCGTCGCGGTGCCGTTGATTCTCTCATCGGAACACCTGCGGGTGCTCGCTGCAAATTAAAATCATGCGCGGGAGACCGGAATCATCGTCGGCGCGCAAATGCAGCCGCGGAATTTTCTCCATCCCGGCATTTCCGGGAGCCGCGCGACGTCCGCAGTCGCGATTACGTGTTTTATTTCAAAAATAAAATGAGCGTCAAAATGAGCGCGGCGACACTCGACGCGATTATGCTCGAAAGCATAATCGAATAAAGCCATCGCGATATCGCCCCGTCAACAATGCCAATCTTGTTCGCACATAATAAATAACGCGCTAAACGCTCTCACACAAAGGACACACCGTTGTCCTCTTCGACAACGTTGTAAAAACGTTTCTCGAATCGATTATGAAAACTGGACACGATAAGATCGTTACAAATCGACGAATCGACATGTTGCTCTAGAAATTGCAAAGATATCATCGCGCGAGCTCGGAAAAAATTTCGACAATACAGCCTTCGAGTCTCTCCGATCTGAATCGCTGCCGGCTTTCGAGCCGCCAACGTCCCGGCAATGCGGTGTTCTTTACTAGTACATGCCTGTACTAATTACATAAACACGCGTTAATTAATATCACGTTCCATCGATACGGACGCGTAGCGTTGCGCGATGCGCGCGTGCATATTGCTCTGCGGAGGAATTTCAATTTTCGCGTATGAAAAGGAAGCCGTCCCGACGCAGCGGCGACAGACATACACAGAAGAGAGACCCCATTGCACGTCTCTCCTGTAACTGACGTTCCGTCTCCTTCCGTCAAAGGGCTAATTTGCAAGGCAAGGGATTTAATTAGCGAGGCAGCAGCGCAGAGGCAACGACCGCACGCTGATATTACATAATGCGGCTCTTTTTAATCATCTGCTTAATCCAGCGCGCGGTTCACACGCTTCACCCTCCTCTCCCCCACTCCCATGTTGCCACGTTTACGAGCCGGGGTTCTAAACAACTTCGATGTTCGACGGGAAGATCCTCGCCGAAGATTCACGTTCGGAGGAGCCGCGTCACGTCACGTTTCTCCGTTGCAACGTTAATTTACGACGCGAATGACTCGACGATCTCACGGTCTATCTCCCAAAAGAGATCGCGCGATGGAGTTCCCTCCCTCCCTCCCCCCCCCCTCACTTCTTGCGGACACGTTTGATCCGATGAGTGTCAGATCTGGATTTCTCGTCCGCTATATATATATATATATATATATATACACGTATGGTCTCCTTTTCGTCGCGTGTGCCCGCGATTTCCGATATCAAGGAAGGATCTTTCCAGGGAGAAACGCCCGCGAGAAACGAGCGAGGGGATGTCACCCGCTAATTCCGCCATTTCCCAGACGGCACGTTTCATCCTTCACATTTCATGCGACAGATCCGCCTTCCGCAGAGTGCCTCGCATTACGCATCACGTGTACGTACACGGTTGTGCGATGATTCTAAGATCGACTCGCGTCCATGATCAATGATCGCGTAAGCGAACGATTCACCGAGAGGTGTAAACACACGAAGATGCAGACAGGGTCATCAGGGGATATCCCGCTGAGGATGACAATCGCACGAATTACGATCGCGCGCTTGCGAGTAATCGAGCGTCGTCAGGAACGAGGGAATGCCAGAATGCCAGTCTCATGTCAGCCGAGGGAAAAGTCCCGCAAGTTCAGCCGGCGAAGGACTTGAATTCGCTCTCGGCAATTAAGCGACAACCGCCGATCGTTTACCTGAGAAACGCCCGCCGAGCGAATCCGAGCGATTACCGACTCGATTACAAAACGCTCGCGCCAAGTCGCCCTCTCACCTCAGCAGCTCCCCTCTCCCCTCCCCCTCCTTCTCCTCCTCCTCCTCCTCCTCCTCCCCCCCCCCCGGCCGCCGTGTGCACCCGTGAGATTATTAAAACGCTTTCCCGGCTGGTTAATCCCTTCCGCATCGTCGGGACGCGACGCGGGGATTCCCGCCGAGCGCGCTCGCTCGTCTCCGCTCTTCTCTTTCCGCCTCTCCCTCCCCCCCCCGCCGCCTACCCCCGCGCCGCGCCGCAGAAATACCCTCGCAACATCCCCGATTCTAATTCAATCGCACGATTTTCTCGCCGAGGAAATCCCGCCCGTAGAAATGGCTTCGCCCGATATCCCTCGCCAGCCCCCCTCCCCCATCGCCACACATCTCACCTCGCCCCGGATACTTGCCCTCCCTCGTGCGTATTCAATTCCGATCTCAGGGCTGCGTCTGCCGGACTGCCGCCGGGCGATAAGATTTAGGGTGTGGCGAGGTCGAGGGAAGAAACGACCCGCGGTTTGACGACCTCCGGCTTCGCGGGGGAATTTAGAAATTCATGTAAGAACGGGCATAAAGGAACCGGCTAAACTCGGTGCAATCCCGGCCGGGAACTTTGGAACGTACCGAGCAACGTAAGCGAGCGTAATAATTCCCGCTGTCGTTTCTTGCCGCTCGAGTCCGAGTGACGGCGACGGTATTGTTTGAGCGCGGCGCGTTGATGCTTTCGCGCGAAATGTTTTCATAATCATTGCAGAATTGCGGGGACGCGGCATAATTGAACGCGCGCGCGCACGCGCGCGCGATAGCTGTAAAGTGAAAGCCGCTGTTTGCAAGCGACGCGGCACGTTTGCCGCGTAAAAAGTGTCAGCTTTTCCAATCCGGGACTCGCGCTAAAAATCACGCAAATCCGCCGGGATTCGCGTCTCATCCGCGAGATTGTAAAATGCTCACGTTTGCGCTGCCTCGCGCAGCTTTGAGAGCTATTTCCGTGAGTGCCCATCTCTCTCTCTCTCCCTCTCCCTCTCTCTCTCTCTCTCTCTCTCTCTCTCTCTTTCGCGCGCGCGCGCGCATCTTCGTTACGTTGCAGTCGCGACATTTTTCACGCGGATCTTGCAGCGCGCGAAAGTTCTCCTTCATTAATTACAGGAAAGCAACGGGAGTCATCAATTTTCAACGCGCCTGTCCTCGAATTAAAGGGGAGACATTTTACGTGGTATAGGATTTTTCCATTTCCATGAGGACATTCTTAGAATTAAAGCTGAATTAAAACGCACGAAAAACGCCCGCGTAATTAACGCCGTACTCCTTTATTCGCGTGCGTGCGAGAGAGAGAGAGAGAGAGAGAGAGAGRGAGAGAGAGAGRGRGAGRGAGGGSGGGGRGGGTRGGGGGGGGGAGAGTAGGCAGAGAGGAAAGTGCGTTCGCCGGGCGATACCAGTGGAACTTTCAACGTTTCTTTCCTTATCTCGCGAAGATTAAGTTTGTACTGTGCGCCCGCCAGGTAAAAGTACGTAAAACTAAAAGAACGACCCGGCTCTTGCCCGGGAGACCCGCCGAGGCTTCACTACTTTGAGAAGTCCGGTTAATTTGTAACTCGAGGTTCAACACAAAAATTAAGATTCTACCTGAAAGTAGCAGCCGGCCGCTACTCAGTTGCAAATATTCTTCGTAGCGGAAACGTATGCTTGAAAACTTCCTGCCTCCCTCCCGTCTTCCTTTCTTCCTTCCTGCGACCGCATCAATTATCGTTGCCCGTATATTTCACCGACGATCCCTGACGCGCTAATCGATATTTACAGCCCGTAACGCGGCAGGGTAATTAATTATAACTTCCGGAGAGCATTTTTACGTGGACGCAAAACCGTACGCGAAACCCGTCTCCGCATAAATCAGGAAGAGTGTCACGGGCCGACATATAAATCAATGCTTGATATCATTATATGGCGAGAGTTGTGGCGACGATGTGCCGCGCTGAAATGAACATTGAAAAATGGTTCATCCGCTCGAGAGCCCGCGCCGTTCCGCGACGCGAGTTCATTTCCAGCCGCAGCGAGCTGATCCGCGATCGCCGGAAATGTCTTCAGAGCAGAGAGAAAGAGAGAGAGAGAGAGAGAGAGAGAGAGAGAGAGAGAGAGAGAGGGATTGCTCGACTTCCAGCGTATGTTTTAGGGCATTTCGCCGTGCACGCCGTGTTACTGTCAGGTTTAAGGTCAAGCGAAGGAGGCCATTTTCCGCGCTGGCACCCCGCGACGGACGTAAGAGGATTAAAGCCGGTCTTCTTCTCGGATTTGCTGCAGCAGCTGCGGCCGCCGTTGCTGTCGGTCACTTTCCGACTTTGTCTCGTTTGCCTTTATGACGCGCGATCGTCGACGCAATTAGCGTGGACTTTCATCCATTCTCGATCGGCCTCGCAAATTCGTTATTCGATCGGGCGACTTTCCCGCGCGAGCTTGCCGACAAGCTCGCGTCTCGCTTAAGCGGCTCAATGGAGGTATCATTAACGGTACTGCACTTTTATGTTTCGCCGAAGGACATCGCGATATCTCCAGAGGCGAAAGAGAAAGAGATTTTTCATTCCTGATGTTTGCACAGCGATCGTTCTCTCCTGTTTCGTGCATGCGCGAGCAGAATCTTCCTCGGCATGATCGTATCTCGAATATTATCGAATCCGATATTATATTGTATTTACACGGTCAATATATTAAGCACGAAAGAGTGATACTGTCGGGCGGACCGTGGATTCCGTTGGCTTAATTTCTGAATTACATTTAATATCGCTGAATCGATGAATTTTTATTCGATTTGGAGACGCGTCGATTGCCAGAGGAGTGCTCGGATGCTCCGATTATTAATCGCTAAGAGCGAGTTATCGAATATGAGATGTTACTGCTCGCTTTATACGCGGGAATCTGTTCCAACGTGTCTGTTGAATAATCGCAAGTCTTGTCAAGCGCGTTCGTCGAATAATCGAATAATCGGACTCCATCCGATTCTTCATGTTCGGTCTAATGCTCCGCAGCATTAGACTGATCATTTTTATCGTACTCCGAGCGCGGAGAACGGGATTGAACGAGAGCTTTTCGTGACACGGTCCACCAGACGGAGATCAATACTCCGTGATGAAAAAGTGTTCCCGAAATTCACGTCAGGATTAAGTCGCGAGTCGGGATTAAAAACGGCTCCATTAATCGTGAATTCTGCATTATCGCGCTGATTTATACGAACACCTGGCATCGCCGGTATCGCGGCCTTGAATCCTTGCGTAAAGACGAGAGAAAACATCGGACGATCCCGCGAGTCCAGATAAATCGCGACTGCTATTCGCGACCATTCGCGAGAAGCCCAGCTTCTGACCTCCATTAAATCCTAATTAGCGAAACGTCCTTGGACAATGTGTCTGGTTACTCACAATATGCGCTACTCGGTGTGGCGTCTTGGCGTCGATAGCTCGATCTGCAACAAGAAACAAACAAAGGCACACGTGATTTACGTTCCGGAGAAGGAAGGTGACTTGAAAGCGCGCCCCTCTCTCCGCTCCATTCAATTCTAGACTCGCCCTCGCGGCCATGGAACGGGCACGCGCGGATTTAACAAGCGCATTATTCCCTTCGCGGAAGGAATGTAGCCGCGAATGTACAGCACACGCACGCGATACACGACGAAGAGGAACAAAGAGATGAAATTTACTTCAAATTCAGTCGGCAGATATCGTATTACGCATTCTTGAAGCGCAGGATTCGCTTTAATCTGCATAACTGAGACTGCCGACTTCATACCGTCTTCTGGAATGGCGGCGAGCCGCCTCTCCTCGCCGAGAATTTAGATTAAATTTCGGGAACGCGTGTGTGCCGATGCGCGAGTCCCGCTTATAACTTTGTCAGGGATGCGAGAAAGAGATAGCAGTGGCGAACTGAGGATGCACCTTGCCGCCGATTGACCGCGATCGACCCGATCCGCTGCCAAAGATCTTTGCTCGTCGCTCGCGTACGACGTGCAATAAAAGCGCACGCGGCTCGATCGGAGAAAGCCCTTTCGGAAAGCTTGTCGGATTTCGCAGAAAGTTGGAATGAAAATCGGGACTCGCGGAGTTTCCTTGGCCTCGCCATCGATCCGATGCAGCGAAGGTTTTCCGGTGGCTTCCGGAAAACGTCGCGAGAATGTCGCGGCCCGTCCGCGCGGAATGGCGATTATCGTCGCGTCGCGCACTCCCGGCACCCGGCTGCACTCTCGACGGGGTAAGGTAAACGACACCCTCGTCTGGTTACACGCTCGCTCGAGATTACGCCAGTCGCGCGATGCTGTCCGCGTCGATTAATTATTGCCCCCGCCCTACCCGCGCTCGTCCTTTCCCCTCTCCTTTTCCCTGCCCACTCGATCGTCATCTTGATATCGCGTTATCGTCAGCAAGACGCGCCGGGGAGATCCCGAGGCTCGGAGAACCGCGCCTTCGATCCATCCAAGAGTCCCGTCTCGCGTCCGAATGGACGGAAAGGACGGCGAACGGCGCGAATGACCTTCAATCAATCAATCGTCCGGCATGAGCCGAATACCGCGGATTCCATCTCGCGCGGATTTCGGCGAGCGCGCCCAGCGCGCCGACAAACGACCGTAATCGCGCGCGAAACTGCAGCTGCGGGACCGGTAATTGGATGGCTCGTGCAGGATTGCAGGACGGATCGAAATCGAAAATCTCGGCGACCCAACAGCGTTCCCGGGGCTTCCCGCGCGCGGGGAGGGAGGATGCATTTCTGATTGATTAAAAACAATTCGTTTCATTATCATCGCAGGATTGGCGAATGAAGATGAAACGAGTAAGTAGTAAAGCGCGACGCAAGAAAGGAAATTAAACTTGGTCGGATCGACGAATCGCCAGATGACTCGAACACACCTCCAGCCGCAATTATGACGATGACTTCGCGCGCGATGTAATTACTGCTGCGGTGACTTCCGTAATGCTGACACTCAATTCGCCGCGCGCGCGTGGCGCGCCCTGTGACTTTAAATTAGATCGCGCGATCGTGTTTAATTGGACGTTGAAAATAACTTACCTCGCGATATTAATTCACCGCCGCGTTTAATAATGACCGGATTTTCGCATTATCCCCGATGGGAAATCCTGCCGCGAAAAGTTTAATTACAAATGCAAATAAGAAAACCGCGCGCGCAACCGGGCCTTACGTTGATTGCAAATATCCCGGGCCCGGTATTTGCATCGTTCACGATTAACATGTAAATATATTCCAATTTAATATATGTAATTCGGGATCAAACCCGCGGATTAATATTCATATCGCGTTTTATTCGTGATTACATTACGCTCGAAATTATCCCCGTCACTTTTGCCGGCCGTTTAGCGCGGCGAACGCGGAGATAATTGAATAAACGCCACGTGTCCGGGGCGCTCTTCCTTGCCGACGTCGCGAACTTCCTCGGCCCTATCGCGATTCTGCTCCCCCCCTCCCCGCCCCTCCGCAGCCTCCCATCCTCCGACGCATTTCGCCTCGGCGAAAGCGCAGGACGGCGGTGAAAACTGCAATCGCCGAGGACGGCGGTCGTTTCGAAAAATTTCCCCGCGCGCAACGTTCTTACGACGCGTATCAACCCGAAAGAAGACCCGACCGTTCTCCTCGCGCCTCCCCGTATCCGTCCGCAAACGTTCGCCGTAACGATAACCGTAAAAAACTTCATCTTCGCCGAATAGCGGGGAACCCGCTCCGCCGGCTTGGAAGAGATGGTCCAGATGTCGAATGAAAATTCACGGGCGCCGACGTAAAAGCCGACCCGAAATCGACGGCTGAGCCTGGAAAAAGTTGATCGCGCTCGGATTTCATTATTCTTCGGCTCGATCGCGCGCCGAACGCTTTCATCTTTGCCGCTTCACTCCTCGCTAGCAATGTCCCGGGGATAATCTCAACAATCCTTCCGATTCATGTCCGCCACGTTCGCTTTGGCTCGCGCAAGCTCGAAGAATCAATCTCGCGTTACTTTGCTTTCTCCAAGTTGTCGCGTTTACGGTAAACATCGTACCTGAGCGTTCGGCGGAACCTGCGGAAGCCGATCCGAGGCGTGCAGAGCGAATTAAAAGTGTCCGTAGTCTGGTTTATCCTCCGCCGCGGGGAAACGGAAGGCGAAACTATCGCGAACTTTTGTTTACGAATTCGCGCAACGGGGGATTTCCGCCAACGACTCTGCGGCAGGACGGACGACGGCGGAGAATTCACCGATTTCATTTCCGGGTGTGCCGTAATGCCGGCAAGTTTGCGAATTAAATTTCTAAATTATGCCTGATCTAGTGCGCGGGCTCTCTCTCTCTCTCTGTCACGGTTCCGTTTAGCTCTCGGTCTTTCTTTTTCCAACAAGAGAGAGGCAAGTCCGCCGTGGAGCTTGACGAGCGTTTGCCAAGTTTCGTCCGGGGATGATTCTGCGCGCAACTTCCGGTGGTGCCCGACCGGGCGGTCCTGCGATGGAAATAACGAATCGCTCTCGCTCCGCGCGCGATGATAAATCACGGCCCTGATAAATCGCAACATCCGCCGCTAAATTTGTAGTATGATTTAATGAGACTGTGCTCGAACTAAGGTCTTCCGTTTCGCCAGATATCAGGATTAATGGAGTCGACCTGCTCGGCTACCGCGAGCCAGCAGAGAGAGAGAGAGAGAGAGAGAGAGAGAGAGAGAGAGAGAGACTTTCTCTCGTGATTTCGTTACAACTCTCCCGACTGAGAATCTGGAAAAGTTTCCTCCGTCAAGAATCTTCTCTCCCTCTCTCTCTCTCTCTCTCTCTCTCTCTCTCTCTCTCTCTCTCTCTCTCTCTCTCCCTCTTTTCGGGAGGTAAACAGATGATGCACGTATGCAAAGGGCAACGCCGTTGCTCCGGGCGTCGCACTGCGCCTCGACTTTACGTTGTTGCGCAAACTTTGTTGTTGATTTTCCGTAGACGCCGTAACGCGCACATCCTGTTCCCGCAATTCTTCAGTCGACGTTAAACGCGCCTCTGCAACTGTTCGATGTTATTCGAGCATCGTGCGCGATGAAATTAATGCTTTCTTGTTTCTTGATCATTTCATTAGCCTGGCTCGTTCGCGGATCCTGAAAGAATTCTCGATCTCGAAACACTCCGAAATTCGGGACTGCGACTTCAGGATCGCGCGAAAACTCGATCGAATTTCCGCTGGACGGGTCTGAAGGTACGAGAAGTATCGATGCGGAAAATCGAAAAGCGAAACGACGAGCTCGTGGAAATGACTGAGAAATGCGAGCGGAACACCGGAGGGATGCAGCGATAGCGGCAAGTTCAAACGAGGCGAGGAGAAGAGCCGACGAAAAGGAGTCCGGATGAAAAGCCCCGGCAGAATCGAAGTTCAGTCGAACAAGGAATCGTTCGACGGGAACCTTTTCAGACTGCAGCCTGCAGAATATAAAAGTAGCCCGCTCGCGGCATTGCCGGAAACCATATCAAACGCGTGTTCGCCCTCGCGCTATCCGAGCGCGGCAAGATAAAGCGACGATCGCGGATAAATTCGAGAAAAGAGAAACGAGTGTATGAAATTAGCTTTGACCGTTCGATCGAGGATCGATCGCGACGGTGATTCGATAGATCGCTCGATCGGAGGCGATAACGGAGTGAAACTGCGCCTTTTCGAATTCGTTTGGCGGATTTCGTCGTTATCGCCTCTCTTCTTTCCTTCGGCAGATCCGAGAACGCCTTTATCGCGCTTTCGATTCTTTCGCGCCTCTTCCTCTCTCTCTCTTTCTCTCTCTCTCTCTCTCTCTCTCTCTCTCTCTCTCTCTTGCCCCTCCACTCTCCTTCGGGAGCAACCCTTCGGCGTCTCGCGTCGCCGGAATGCGTGCGTCACTTTCTCGGCACCGCAATTTCGGCTCGCGATCCCTCGCACGCGGCGTTCGATTGCTCCCGGCCGTGCGATACATCGATAACCCCGCACTCTCGAAATCGCGATCTCTCGCGAGATTCCGGGCACACGCCCGTCCAATATTTCCGCCGGCATCACGTTCCCGCCGTATTTCTGTATCGCTTACGAAGTGCCTTTCATCCTATCGAATTTCCAGCGCCCTGAAAAACGGGCGGGGCAGGAAGGGAAGAAGAGAGAACGCGGAGCCTGGGCGCCGATAATAAAATCCGCGACTAATAATATCGAGAGAGCAGGGGGCAGGGAGTCGGAGGAGGCGCAAGGGATGAGATTGAGTTACACAGCGATCGCGCGTACTCGCGCCTGCAGCGGGAACACGCGCGCTTCCCCGCATAATGCAGTTTCGTCCGGTGAAGAAAGGGCAGGGAAGCTGTAAATCGAGAACTGGCACGACGTGAATCTCCGAGGAATTTCGTCGAAAGTGTAACGAGCGCGCGGAATTGATTATTTCTCGCGATGAGAATCTCACACTTTTATCATACATGTAATCATATAACGTATATATAATTCTGACATGATAAGGGAAAACGCGATGCAACAACTGGTAGAGACATTTTAGATATTTCATATCTGTGTGAAATATCGCGTATCTATCGCGTTTCTCTCCCGATTAAATCTGAGATCCAGAAGATGGATCTGCGACCTTGGGTTACGCCTTGTCTAATGATAGACAAGGAGTTCAATGACTCGCCGACAGGATCCAGCAATCCATAATCATCGCCAGGACGGCGCAGCTCGACAGCAAAGATGGAAGATTTTACATTGCCGAGATCATCGCGCGGATCATCGTGCACGTGGTAATGGATACGCGAATTGCAGTTGTTCCGGATAATGGCATCACGGATAAGCCTCGTAAAACGGTAATACGTTCGACAGGGAAGATAAAGTCACGAGCGAGGAGGAGATAGGGAGAAGTTTAGCCCGCAGCTTCGGTCAAGAGGGATAATACGCCTTTATTTGCACCTGCCAAAAGCGTGGAAGCGTGCAGAATCCCGACGCGAAGTTCCGATCGACGATCCCCGTTTCTATCAGACTACATACGTCACCGGTGTTGTACTTGGCGCTCCATAAAAATCAGATTAATTCGTAGTGTCTCTCTCTCTCTCTCTCTCTCTCTCTCTCTTTGTCTCTTCTTTAAATTTCAACGATCGTTCTGGTACCGCCGCTATAAATCGCATTTTCAGCGAGAGTAAGAAGCGGGCGGGCCTTCCCTAAACTTCCCTTCCCTAACCGAAGACGAGCAATTAAAATGATTAACAAAGCGTCAATTACAGACGAGGGACCATATTTGTCGTCGTAATAGCACGTAGAGTTAACAGCGCGCGGAGGCAATATTTTCCTCTCTCGGTTCGCGATAAAATCGGATACAAAGCTAAAACTATCCTCCGTTGCTCCTGTCGCGGGACGGGCGCGAAATAGCGACGCATCATGAGATCACGAACGTTCCGCGCGTTCCGCGCCTCATAACGGAACGCTCGTGCTGCAATGTGCGGAACGTGTTGATCGCGCGTCCGAGGCTGATGTTCTAATAAAATTTCACGAGAGTGAGAAGGAACGATAAGAAGCCGTCACGTCGACGGCAGTTGCTCGCGATGAGGAAACGTGACGAGCGCGCGAGAGGCGGCAAAGTTCCAATTCTCTCTCCTGCTGTGGGAAGAATCGACCGCGGCGGTGATTCGATAGATCGATCGGAGGCGGTAACGGGGTGCATCTGAGGCTTCTCGTAATCATTTGGCGGGCTTTATCGTTATCGCTTTCCTTCAGTCGAGATCGCGGCTGCCGAGATTGCAGCAGGATCGCCGCGATCTACGATCCGAAGGTCGCCGAGGTTACGGGGTCGTCGTTCTATGAAATCTCAGGCCAGATGAACCGATCGATCCCCCCACGCGCGAACAATGCAATTCCCTTCATGTTCACCCGCATCGAAAGATGCACTCGCGCGATCGTCCTGCCTTTAATCGTTCATCTTTCGACACAGCTTCTCGAGAGAACGTGAGCCACGTGACCGCGTTAAAGCTACATGTTTCGCGCGAACTGGCAAGCATCCGACCGTTCCGTCGTGTTGATTTTTTCACGCAAACGCGACGCTAATCTTCTCTCTCTTCTCCCTCTTTCTATCGTACTCGAGTATTAAAGGAATTAAGAGAGGAACGACAGCTCGCGGATATATCGCCCTTTATTCGCGCGTCAGCACAAGGAAATATGTTTAACGCGAGTATGTTTAACAATAGCGAGGAAAAGAGAGAGGGAAAGAGAGAGAGAGGGAATGCAATCGCGCGCGTTCTCACACAGCTTTAAAAACCCGCGCGCACTCTAAAGTGCACGAAAATCCAGCCAGTCTCCCATTTCCCTTTCCCCTTCCCGGCTCTCCGCCTCGCCGAACCTCGCTCGCTCACTTTGCGAGTAACTCCCGGCTACTTCCGTTCCGGAGGATTGAGTTAAGGTACTCCGATAAAGGATTATTTCTTTCTTCTGCCAGCGAGAGAGCTCGCGAGGGGAGGGGGACGGGGGACGGGGGACGGGGGACGGGGGAGGGAACTCGCTCGATCTCACTTCTGAGGCTCCCATCGTCGGGAATTATTTACATAGCGCGGGCTATGTAGCTCTTCCTCCATTTTCCTCTGGCTTTCTCTCGTTATTGAGTCGTTACTGCCGTCTTAATAGCCCGCTAAACGAATTGCGCGAGAAAGGGCCGAACGTAAAGATCGCGCGACGTTAAAGCGAAGTAATTGCCAGCGACGTTGCAGCAGCTGCGCATGATCGATTCCGGCGAAATATTGCCGTACGGCACACAGAGAAACAGAGAGAGAGAGAGAGAAAGAGAGAGAGAGAGAGAGAGAGAGAGAGAGAGAGAGAGAGAGAGAGAGAGAGAGAAATGCCAATGCGTAATCGAGGATATTCGACGCGGGATTGGAGGAAATCCGGCTCGTGCGGCATTGGTTTAAATCGGGTCCGATAATATTTAATGCCCGATACGTTGCGAGCGATTGCCCGCTCAGAATGAAATAACGGGGAGATCGAAATTGCCGGGTCTCATTAGGAAACGGCCGCGTGGTACATTCGAAATGCGCGCTACGCAAAATTAGCGGATTCAATTAAGCGCCGATGACGCGCGATGCGCGCGAATCCGCGCGGCGCCGCCCGAGATTACGCGGCGTGTAAAGCCAGTTTCGCCGAAACGCGAAACACAGGTTTACCGTAGGCGAGATTGCCACTATCGCCGTCCGGTTTCACAATCGCGATAATTAATCCGACCGCGGGGCGAACGGATCGGATCGCCGGAGTTTTGTTGCCGCGATCAACGCCGTGAATCCCGCCGCCCTTTCGCCGCGCGATGTCAACGAACGAGTAATCTCGTCCGGTAAATTACCGTTACCGTTGACTTCCAGCAAGTGACGATCCCGCAAGTCACGAACGGTGATCCTCCGCGATGCCTTTCCGCTAAAAAAGAAGCGAGACGCGTCGACGCTCCGCGGCGACCGCCGCGCAACAAGCCCGTCTGTCTCTCTTTCTCCCGGTGATAAACGAGGGTCGAGAAAGGATCTCGTTACAGGGCGACGTCGATCCCCGCGTCCTTGATCTCCTTTTGCCGCCACGCCGCCGCTTTCTATCGCGATTTCACCTGCACCTGCTGCTCGCACGCGAGCCACCACCGATTTCGCATTTTTGCGGAATTTCAATTTCCTCTCTTTCTTTCTCTCTCTTTTTTTGGACGAGCGCGCGTTCCGTTCCATTCGTATGTCCTTCCGCATCATCGAGATATCCCGACGAGAGATCTCGTCTCGGCGCTCCAACATGTGAGTGTGTACGGGACATTAATAAGACGAAAAACACATACTAGTCCTGCTCGGACTTTTGTCGTATATCGAGCCGAGTTTAGAGTCGGGAAGAAAAACGGGAGCCTGGAACCATCGCGATGTCACGGGACTTTCCCCGATCTCGAGAATACCGAGGGATTCGGAACGAGAGAGAAGTCAAGGCTGAATTATGATCATACCCCCAATTAACGATAACATCGTTTGAACAACATCAGAGTCGCTCGCTGCTTGTTTTTCGGCCTTCAACGGTCGCTGCAAACGAGGATCTCGACTGTTGCTAATTGTCAGTTCAAATCGAGGCCTCGAAGTAGACGGACGTTCGATCTTGATGCTGCTACACATCGCGGATCTCAAGCCCGGCGAACCGATGTCCAGTGAACTCCAGGGCACTCTTTTGTAGATAATGTAGATATTGTACACATTAAAATTAAAGCAAGGCTCAATTTGAGAGTATTCTTTATTATCTAAATCCATGTCCGAGCATCCAGCCGTGTAATGCAAGATTGGCAGACTCCAACCGGCGAGGATCGATCGCCGAGTTCACCAACAAGTTCGTCGACAATGTAACAACAACTCGCCGCGAATTTTTCAATTTCATCGTTGAATGTATAGGCTATAGAATTTAATGAGAACGTCAGATTCCTGATGTGGAAGACGAAATTCAGATCCCACGAGAATTACTCGTTTATCACTTGTTCTTCTTCTCGCTGAAAACTCTCGCTGAACGACGAAAACGGGGCGGCGAGGCGCATTCTCAACGTGCGCGGTAAATCGCGTCGCATGCAAGCGGCGATTTAAAGTAGTCGTTATCAAGGTGTAGCATGCCGTTACCTGCATGAAATCGTGGCGGCTTTACCGCAGAGGAGCATTAAAGGGGCGTCCCGAAATAAACGAACGTTTTAAAGCCGCGGCGAAATTAAACGGACGCGAGCCCGAGTTTCCCCGGCCGGCCGGATTTAGGTCAGCCGACGAAATTTACGGCGAAACACGCGTGTTCGCGGGAGAGCACACAATGGCAAACGTGTACGTGTTACGAGCACCGATCGACGCACCGCGAATTAATTCGACGATGGTAAATTCGTTTCATGCACGCACGCGGCGTGTTTGCTGTCCCCGACAGAGACAGCGTTCGCCAATTGCGCCTCAAAGCCTGTTTTCGGTAAAACTCGGACTCCTCCTCGTCGGAGAGACGTCGCGACATTCGCACGGGATTTCCACGGGACTGGAAATGAAGCGAGCCGAACGGAAACGCTTTACTTTAATTCCCTGCGCGCTCGATTTACGAGTCACCTGCGAGCGTCGAACTAGAATGGACTCACTGGAATAACAACGTTTCTCTCTAATTATCTTCGAGCAGCGATATACGTCGCAGCGAAAGATATCAATTACGAAGCCCTGTCCCGTGGCGATAAAATTATTGTCGCGTTCCGACAATTGGCCGCGACATTCGTCCGGCCGAAACTTTGAGCGACTTTTCCGTTAGTTCGCTGAAAAGACACCTTTTCAGAGGATTTTCCCTGGCGATTACAGACGCAGACGCGTCGCAACGAATGAAACTACGCGATGTCCGGCGGATGAGGGGATCCATCGAATTACGACGAGATTACGGTATGATGTATTAAAGCGCGAATCTGCGCGATCTTACGGCAACGCAATCTCGCTAACGCAATTCGTCGGCGTAGCCAACGCGAATTACAAAAGAGAGAACGCTCCGCCTCTCTCTCTCCTCGTTCTTTTCTCTCATTCTCTCTCTCTCTCTCTCTCTCTCGCGTAAGTTGAGCGCGAGATGGTCGGTGCTGAAAAGCGGAGAACGGATTTTTCGACAGCCAGCGGCAAAAGTTGACTCGATTACGTCACGCATAGACAATCGCGATGACGAATGACGCGAAAGAGAGGCCAGGGATGCGCTGCACCGGTTCCCCCATCCCTTCCCCGCCCCCTTCTCTTCCCTTAATCCTTGAAGGAGGCGAGCGTTCTGAAGCTTAAAACGAAGTAGGTTCTCAATGATGCAGAAGCTCCCGGAGTAAGCTTCCTCGCTAATCGCGAGGGCGAGGGAAGGAGAAGGGTAAAAATCGACCTGTTTTACATTGCGCGATCCTGAAATTCGTGCATTACCGAGTCGATCCGAAGATATCGAAGACAAATGGAGAAAAGCAAAAGGGAATTCATAGAGAATCGCGCGTCCTTAGCGTCCGCGATTCTCTTCTCGCGATTATTCAGCGGTCTGCTGATCAATCAACGACCTTCTCGCATTGAACGCAACGTGGACGCACTCTCGCGGAACGGAGGAGGGGAAAGTTCACCCGCGTTTGGCGAACTTTGCGTAATCGCGTCCGCGCGAAATCGAGAGAACGGAAGGTTCGCCGGTTGGAGACGCAGACGGAGCGTGAAGACGACAGAATTTCTCAGCGCGGTCTGCCGCCCCGTAATTAGCGCGAATAAATGCATGAGCGAGGCGCGAGACCGCGAGGAAGATGACGGACCACGCGGAAGAAGAACCGCGAAGAATACTTGATGGCGACGACGACGCGTCACTCGCGGTCGGACTTAAACGGCTAGTTTCCAGCCGAGGATTTGCATGCAAACGTGCGTTACGCGTCCCCGATGGCGGGAAAACACGCCACTGAAATCCCTTTAATGAAATATGCTCGCCGCGCCTGAATCTGAATCCGCCTCGCGGATTATGCCTCCGCGACGCGGAGGAAGCTCGCGAGCGCGAAAGGAAATCGCGATTTTTTTATCTCCTCGCGATAAACCAGGAAGAGGCTACAGCCTCCTTGTTACTGCTCGAGTCATCTTCCCGTCGTCCTCCGTGAGAGAAATATCTTCTCACGACTGTTGTTTGTCTCCTTTTGGTCTACTTATCGGCGAGATAATCATTGCGACAACAATTTGCCGCCCGACACGATGAATTGTTCGCGCGGAATGCTCTCGCTCCGAACTCGGAGTTTTCCGGCCACGGACGACCATCATAATTTTCTTGCGCGCCGTGGCACTTCTTGCTTCAAGTTATAACTGTGAGCTATACATAAACGTCAAAAAATATCTTCTTTCAAGAAAGATGGCCGGTGCCCCCCAAAATCGACCATTTCTGCCGACAACGGTGACGTCTGATTCGAACGGAAGCGGGCATTAAAGTGACTCTCGCAGTCTTCCAAATCCATTATGGAGAGCGTTTCTCTTTCTCTTTCTTTCTCTCTCTCTCTCTCTCTCTCTCTCTCTTCGCATCGAAGAGGCATTTGCATCGACATTGCATTCGCACATTGGCCTTTACGCGAAGCAAGCCCGTTCGCGCGAAAAGTGGACTTCCTCTCGCGTTATGGGGAAGCACGCGACAGCGTTCCGTAAAGAATAATTTAATAATTTGATGGAAAATAAGATACACGATACGCGCGATGCAATCGCGCAAATTGAAGAAGCAGCAGCGACTGAATGCCCCGCATCTGCCGTACGCTCGAACAATGTATCCGTCTCGGGGGAGATCGATATCTGCACGGGTAATAGTTGCGTGCCGTCGTGCCGGCATCGTCGAGTTATTACAACGGACTTCAATCATAGCCGCGCAAAAGGCTCCGCTTCGGCGAGTCGAGAGAGCGTTCACGGGTTCTGCGTAAACGTTGTCTTGTCGATCTTAAAAAGATTCCTCCCGCGATAATTGCCGTTGGAATTGCGCCGGCCTGCCTCATTACTATGCATCGATATTTCTCGATATCTCGTACGCGTTAACGGCCAATCGATCGCGTTGCATGGCCGAAAGCCGGGTCGACGACAGCTCGCGTCCGCCACTCGCGACGGGCCAAAAGGAAAAAGAGAACCGCAGGTGTTCTCTGTGTATTTGTATTTGCGCATGCACATACATAAATATACATAGACAAACTTTCGGACGCTCGCCATGAACTTCCGCGGCTCTCACGGCCGCATCGTTTTATGGGGGACGCACCATGTCGCGTCTCGATGCCAAATGACTTCCACCCACCCTCCTCCCCTCCTCACTCGCTCTCTCGCTCTGCGGAGAGCAAAAGTTGAGATCGCGCTGCAGAGCGCGTCCGCAGAAGGGAAACGCCCGCCGCTTCCTTCGGCGAAAACACGTTTACGGTGGAAGCGGCGGGGCGGCGGCGGKAGGGGGGRGGGRGGGRAGGAGGGGGRGACAGGACGGGGCAATAAAGGCCCGGGGGGACAGGGCCAGCGAAGAACAACGCGAGGTCGTGCAATTGCGCGACCGCGCCGTTTCCCCCTGCTCGTCGCCGCGCTCCTCTTTCTCTCTCTCTTTCTCTCTATTTCCAGCTCTCCCCCGTTTTCTGCCCCGCTTTTTTCCCCCAAAGAGACACGCTCCACCCCGGTCCACTTGGCAATGGCCAATAATGAAACGTACGCGCGCTTTAACGGGCGGAAGGGCGGCGTTGGGCGTCTTGTGCAAATACGACCCCATTGTCGAGTTAATCGCGTGGTCATCCAATTTGAACACACGGGGAGAGATTAATGGATTACCGCCGATACGTTCCAGCGGGTATTACTTGCAGTATTCCGCTGGCGTGCCTTTTGTGGAAGCCCTTACCCCCGGCACAGGATCAATGCACCCTTTATGAAGTGCTTTTAGGGACAGGCGATACATGGTAGACGGGAAATCGCGTTAGGTGGATTATCTTGCTCACTCTTCGGGTAAGATTCCCGGACGACGACGACCCCGTGCCGTAAGTTAACGCGAGTAATCATGTTGGAAAGTTACGTCCGTCGGTGTTCTTAATTAAGAGCGATTCTTGCGCGTTACCGAGGAAATTTCAGTCGCGGAAGAGAACTGGTGCCCGACTGTCGGTCGCAGCGAACGTCCGCTCTTCTCTCTCTCTCTCTCTCTCTCTCTCTCTCTCCCTCTCTCTCTCTCCATCCGCGATATCATCCCCGGCTGCTTTCCGCAATCTATAACACTTGCTTACTTACACCCTGGTATCGCCGAGTTTCACCCACCATTCGGCCGTTCTTGAATCCAAACGCGTATCTTCCACGTTCCAGAATAATCGTGACGCGGAGAATTACGAATTCCGACGAATTCGCTAATCCGCTAATATACGCCTTCGCGATCCGCGCGTAATTGTGCGAACGCCACATCGCAAATTCTCTCTCTCTCTCTCTCTCTCTCTCTGTCTGTCTGCTGGGGTGGATTTATTTATTTATCGCCACGCGGTTTCCGCGTCGGTAATTTGTGCGATCCGGGCGTAAAGCTACGCGTTCCGGGATCCGGGCGGTATTCCGACATAATGAACCGAGAAATCTCCGGGCTGAGTCGCCGGTATCGAGGCTCGCATCAGCCGCATAAGTATGCAAATGCCCGGTAGCAATTGGATTAAATTTACTCAGCTGGCCTTTCGATGTTAATTAGCGTACACGCGTACACGCGCCGAGGGGAAGAGAAGGGCGTCGCCGCGCAATGCCGCGTTGTTCGTAAGGTTCCGTTGCGGTCGGTCGTTGTCTCGTTTCTCGCTGAGGAGGATGACGATCGAGCCGTGTATCGAGGCGTCGCGATTGCCGCGAGCGGACACTTGATTACACGGAGAGGAGCGTTAACCGTTCGATCGAACCTGCCGATCGATTATCAACGATCGATTACATCGGAGCGCCGAGGCTTCGTGCGGATTTTTATCGCGCTCGGACGAGCGCGATGGAAATGTCGGATGAATCGCGCGAATCGTCATCGTCGCTCACGATTTCTCCGCGAGAATTTCATCGGGATGCTTTTTTATCCGCGCTTCTGACGATTCAACGCGAGCGAATTCAAACCTCACGAGAAACCTCGTACGCGAATTTTCAGGTCAGGTAATTTTCGTGACGATCATCAAAATTGACGCGATAACAAGGAAGGGATTCTCACAAACGACAAAATGCCATCAGAGCCGCCGTTTGCGAACGAATGACAATGAGCTGCTCGTAAAACGCGCTCTCTCGCGTTGCAGGAGGAGACATCTGCAATCGTCTGTTCCACCCTCCCCCCGTTCCCTCCTCGAAGGAATCGAAGTCCGATAAATTAATTCCTCCGCGTTCGCTCGCGCGCAGAGAGAAAAGCGATAACCTCCGAACGTTAGGCGGTGACAGAGTTTGCAGCCGTTAATAATTCATAAAAGGCTTCCGAACTCGTAAATATACTCTACGCACCGCCACTTTTCTTCTCTCTCTCTCTCTCTCTCTCTCTCTCTCTCTCTCTCTCTCTCTCTCTCTCTCTCTCTCTCTCTCTGTCGTATGGCGAGCGGTATCTTCATTCCGATAACGAGAGTCGGCCTTTCGTCGAGGACTGGACAGCCCCGGACCTTGCGATAAATCACGTGGCTGTAAGACGAGTACAGGCTGTCCCTCGCGGCGAATCTTTGAGGTCATCTCTCCGATTTCCCGGATGCTGCGAGCATCGCTCCATCAAGATGTCGATTAACGTGCCGGCGCCAAGTCACAGCGCGAAAAAGCGGATTTAACGCGGCGGGAAGCTCTCGCGCACGATTGTACGGCGGATTCTCAGGGTGTTATCGCCGCTTTTTCTTCCGCGTTTTATCGCCCATTTTATTAGCCTCACAGAACGCGCCGTAAAAGTAACGCTAATCTCTCGCCGAGGCGCTGACATTTCATCGTCGCGATATCGCGTCGTCGCCGTAATACCGAGACGACGCGGTCGCCGGGAAATATTTTACGGCATACACACGTGCACGACGCGCAAAGCCCGATGATCGGGCTCGATCGTGAGGTTAAGGGTCGTTGCGACGATCTAATGACGAGCGCGCTTCCCGCGCGCTCCCTCCGCACTGTCGGGGGATGCGTTTCGCGACGAGCGCGATGGTTTAACGACTTTCAGCACGACCACATTGCCACGAGGCGATGCACGAGCGCGCGCGAAGCGGACTTAATATCCGGAAAATCGCCGATGCCCCGCGGCGAGCGCGCGAGAAAAAGAAAAAAGAGACAGAATACCGGAGTGCACGATGGACACGTTATACGACGCCTCTTTGACGCCGCGCGCGCGGATTATCAGTCTCCCCCGCCCTCCTCTCCTCCCTCCCTTCCTCACTGTATCTCTTTCTCTTCTCTCTTCTCTTTTATTTCATATCAACGTTAAATCATTGCGCGCTCTCTCTCTCTCTCTCTTTCTCTATGCACGCAGCGATTGCGATGCGCGATTTCGGCGATTCAGACGCTTCCGATGCCGCTCCCCTCGTTTGTCTCTCTCTTGCCGCTGAACGATTTGATCAGTTAAGCGCGAAAGCAACGAGATAAATATGGCGGAGAGCCGCCGAGTCCGCGATGTCGTGAAAGTTCGTTTACTCGCGGAATCCGCGGGATCCGCGAACGGAAGCGCTTCTCTTGGAGGATTTTTACTTCGACTCTCCCCTTCCCCCTTTACCCATCCCCTCGCGCGCTTCTGCTGCGCGTGATAATTCCGCATTACGGAACCGAGAACAGTCGCGTGAAAGCTCGAGGAAAAACTCGCCGCCGTTGATTAAGTTGAACCGCGTAGTTTTCCGCGGGGTCATGACACAGAGACGCGAAGTTCTACGAGGAATTCTTTATTCGTGATTACGGAGCGAGACGGAGAACCGCCAGGATTAAAGCTGCCCGCGAAAGCTGCTGCCGTCAAGTCCCGCGAGTCCGCGCAATGTCCGGCACAATCGCGGAACACACACGGGACCCCGCGCGACTTTTAATTCTCCCCGCCCCTTCTTTCCCGAGCGAGTCAAGCGCAGTCTCGACCATTATTACTTCCCTTTTTCTTTTCAATTACAGCAATTACGAGAAGGAATCCAGCGCCACGCGTACTCGTCGTCCCGCGATTCCAGCGAGACGGCGAGTCCTTCGACTCGCTTCCCATCCACTCGCGCGCGCGATCGATCGAGAGATCGAGAAAAATACACCTGCGCGGGGTGTATGACAGCCATGGCGGTCGCGAGTTGGAAATTTAACATTTCGGGAATTCAGAACCGACTCGCCGCCGCCGGTTTCGGCATTTCCGAAATGCACCGCCATCGCCGCCGAGGAATGTTTATTACAAAATTTTATTACCCGACCCATGCACACAGGCCGCCGTTCCCTTCCGGCTCGCCCCCCCCCCCCGCGCGGGTTCCGCGCTTTCCACGCGTGTCGTTATGAAACGCGCCGCGTTATGTCGCACGAAAACGAGAACAATGCCAAACGGGAGAGCAAGCCTGCAGCGTTCTGCTTCGTGATCTGCCTCTCCCCCTCCGCATCCCTGGTTTTTTTTTTTTTCCCCCGTTTCACATCCCGCGCGTACGTACTCTTTTCAGTTTGCTCGTGCGTAACCGGGAGATCATTAACATCATGGTAACAATTAAAACCCCGCCGTAATTAACTCACGGCGGAATAAGTTGAACGGTAAAAAGCGGCGTTTCGCGGACGCGATTAAAGAGAGACAGAGAGAGAGAGAGAGAGAGAGAGAGAGAAACGAGCCGATAATAAACGACGACACGAGCGACCGCGTAAAAATTCGTGGTACTCTTTATTGCGATATTTCCCCTTTTTTCTCTCGCTTTTTTTTTATTTTTTATTTTTATTTTTTTTTATTATACAACGCCATCGCGCGGCTATAAAATGTAAATTGATATTTTATTCTACCCGCGCTGCAGAGAGAGAGAGAGAGAGAGAGAGAGAGAGAGAGAGAGGGAGGGAGGGAGGGAGGGTGGGAAACACCGATCAGCTCGCCCGGTCAAACGTGGAAATTTAATATTTTTTCTTCTCACGAAGGGGACTTGATCGCTACATTTTACGTTCCGCATTATCGGGATCGCCCATTCGCGTTTCACTCGCGTAACATAATAGCATCCCCGTTTAATTGGACGAGCTTCTGTGCAGCTCGATACGGTGTAAAACGAGGAGCGCCTTTAAGGCCGAGTCACGCTGCATGTTGCTCCAAGCGATTTTCGAGTTGATGATCCCGAGCATTCGGACAGCTCGTCAACACGTCCATTAAACGTGAGAAGCACACTTGGCAAACGCGAAAGGATCACGAGCTGTGAAAGCAGGTCCATTCGCATAAATCTGTTTATCGCGCCTGGCGTCAGCTTCTCGCAGTTTCACTCGGCGTGTCTCGAGATTCGAACTTTCGCACAGCACGTTTACGAGCGTGCTCGCACGGAAGGCCAGACGACGGAGCGGCAGATCCGCGCCGTAAAACTGCATCGGAACTGCATCCGAACTGCGTCGAAACTCCGGCGGGTTAAGCGAGGGAAATTAGTTTAACGTAAGGTGCGACGACGTCTCGCGCAAATCGCATCAGCGTCTCGCCGCGACGCGGGAATTCGACGACACGCGCGTCACGCTTGCCGCATGCGGGAACAACCGGCTGAATTATTGGAGGAAAAAGAGCGAACGGGATGTTGGAGAACTCGCTGATCGATCTTCGCTATTTGGAATCTGTCTACGCCGCTGCGGATTTGGACAATAAAGAGTACCGTCAAGTTGATCCGTTTAATGTGTACGATATCTACACTATGTACAAAAGAGTGCCCGTTCACTGGACATCGGTCCGCCCGGCTTGAGATCCGCGATGTGCAGCAGCATCAAGATTGAACGTCCCTCTACTTAGAAACCTCGATTTGAACTGACAATTAGCAACAGTCGAGATCCTCGTTTGCAGCGACCGCTGAAGGCCGAAAAACAAGCAGCGAGCGACTCTGATGTTGTGCGAACGATGTTATCCTTAATTGCCGGGTATGATCATAATTCAGCCTTGACTTCTCTCTCGTTCCGAGTGCCTCGGTACTCTCGAGGTCGGGGAAAGTCCCGTGACATCGCGACGGTTCCTCCCGATCCCTAAACTCGATATGCCCGATTTGCGGCCAAAGTCCAAGCAGAGAGAAAGAAGAGGCTGCTGATAAGGACGGGAAGAGCGCGCGCTCGCGTCACGAAATCGCGATAAAAGCGATCCGAGTCCGGCCATTAGCGATGCTGGACGAGTGGCGAGACGTTCTTGCGAGCATGCAACGCGTATGCGGGAGCCGATCTGCTATCTCTGTCGTACCAACGAAACCGCACCACGAAACGCCGGCGCGATAAAAGCAGCGCGGCACGCGCCGCGCTGATCTCTCGTGGAGATTAATTCTGCAGCGTCGATGAGATACTCGCGTGGCGAGTCTCCGAATAGGGAGGGGGAGAGAGAGAGAGAGAGAGAGAGAGAGAGAGAGAGAGTCGCTCGCAATTCCTTTGTGGAGCATCTCAGGCCGTGTCGCTCGCGACGAGATCGACGAGATCGTAAAGATCGCCTGGCTAGCGCGAGATTTCCAACGATCGCCGAGGTAATCGGACGCACGAGAGAGAGAGAGAGAGAGAGAGAGAGAGAGAGAGACAGAAAGTGAGGGAGATCGCGTGCTGACGCTCGGAATAGATGAATATAAAGTGAGATCGAGCGTGGCGCTCGAGCTCTCCGAAGAAATAACCGCGTGTTTACGGCGTAACGAGCGCTGCACTCGAGCCCCAACTTGCCCCCGACACTCATCGCGCCCCATTTCCACCCCCGGCGAACGTTTCGAGCGCGCCACGCATCCATAATTAGCCACCGGCGAGTGAATCCTGACTGCGTCGCGTGTATCGCAAAAAGCGACGTTATCGGGAGAGAAAGAAAGACTCGCGGTGCGAGTCGCGCGCGATGCGCGAATTCAGGCTCCCCGCTTCGTCTGCGTACTTCCACGACGGCTTTGTTAATTATTGTCAGTAACCGAGTGCTATTAGAACATTCCAGTTAGGAGAATGTTGCCACCGCGCCGAGCATGCGAGTATAGATGTCCCGGATGCGATCTCGCTGTAACTGGACGCCGCGCCTGAGGCTACATCGCTATCTATCGCTGGATTACACATGATGTGCACGCGTGTGTACGCAAACATGTGTGCGCGCATGTGTGCGCGCATACATCCGCGCAGTCGCTTGCGGAAAAGTTCCCTCCGCACTTGCGGAGGACCATTTGGCGTTCCGATCGGCGTCTCGAGTAACTTACGCGGTCGATTTGGGGTCAGAGTGCGTGTGCGTGTGCGTGTGCGTGTTTACGTCGTGACAGTGATGATGTTGACGGTAACATAAATGTGGGAATAAATAATAAACGATGTATCGCGACGTGACTCTTCGTGACAAATCGATACGAATGCCTCTGGCTATTAGAGCTTCCGATGTTTAGGGGTCACGATACAGCTCGTACTTTTACGTCATGCTGGAGATGTACATCCGACAGCGAGCGATGTATCGATATATCGATCGGCGGCGCTGCACGAGCTGGAAACGTGAGCGTCAGCTGAGCGGAAGATCCAATTTTCTCCACGAGTATCACTCGTGTGTGCACTTGTCGCGTGTCGCCGCCGTAAAAAAGGAAGCTGCACGCGATCACGCGATCGCGCGAACGAGCGGCCGAAACGGGAGTTGCTCCAGTAACGAGACGTGGAAACTTTTCTCTCTTCTTCAGCGGGCGACAGCGCCGAGTGAAGTACATAAGCCGGCCTTTTCAGCATCGGATCTGTACCTGGCAAGGAAAAAATCCGAGCCTCTCTCTCTCTCTCTCTCTCTCTCTCTCTCTCTCTAACAAGTTGAGCGATTAGGATCGCGCCTCTCTCTCTCTCTCTCTCTCTCTCTCTCTCTCTCTCTGTCTCTCTGTCTCTCTTCTCGCTTCTTGGAGATTTTATCCTGCCGTGAATCTCTCGCGGAATTGTTCGCGCGAGGAAAAGACGCGTTGCGTCTCTTTCTCTTCAGCTTCTTTAACCGCAGAGACCACAAGCGCAGGGAGATTACACTCGATGTACCCGGCGAGAGCACGAAAAGCGTGCTACTGTTAATTATTAACGCGCGTCATCCATTCGCGCAGTTGTCGTCTGGAAATCTTCAGACCACGATTAACGTATCACGCGCCGGGAAAGCGAGAGAGAAAGTTTTCGGAAAGAAAGGTACACGATTATTAACCGCGCCGACTTTAATCTGCCGTTTGTATTCGGCGAGAAAACGGGATTGTTGGCGGATCTTCTCGCTCGAGGGAGAAGATATTGTACTTCCTGTCAGATGATCGGCTAGTAAGCTAGTAAGAAGCGACGCATTGCGAAGAGCCTGCGCAAACAGCATCGTAAATTACCAAGTTTTATATACGTTTCATCCTTTATATGCGCAGAAGTCGCCGGCGCATCGGAGTGCAAAGTTCCCCGTGTCGGGAACTTGACGAGAAATTTCTCCTCTCCATTGTCAAGCTCGTGTCGTTAATTAAGCACGCGCCAGAAATCCGCCGACTCCGGCAAGATCCCTCGGCGAATCCCTCGGCGCTCAGCTCGTTCAAAGAAAGCTCGTATTTGCAGCGCCGGTCGCGCGCGCGCGCGCGCGCACACACACACACACACATAAATGTATACTACCCTCGATTGTTGCCCGTGACTTTTCCTTCGGCGAAGGGATTAATTCCCGCGTCCCTTCTCGCCTCGCGTCGCGTAAACGAGCGCGCGCGAGGCGAACGACCGCATCGCGATTTCGAGCAGAGCAAAAGGCGGGGAACGAGTTAACGCGAAGACGTTACGCGAATGTCAATTTCCTCTCGGGCTCTTTGCGAGCGTGATCATCTCCGCTTGGACAGGCGCGCCACTCGCGACATGTGACGGAGATCTCCGTGACGGATTTATCTCGACAGAGCCTCGGCACGCGGACCTCGAACACGGATAAATCAATGTTCACTTGAAATAGCGAAAAATGCCGCGCGGACCTGCGAGCGAGCGCTCGCTCGCAGTCCGAGTTCATCGCGGATCGCGGACAAGTTACCTTTCTTGCTGTTTTCCCGCGACATTTCATCCTTCGATGCTCTCTCCCTTCTAACGCCGAGGCATCGATCGAGCCGCCGCCCGGCTTTCCCAAGGACATTTTATTTTCCGGCGGAGGGGAAGCGGGGACTTACGCGTCGGAGGACGCAGCTCGATTCATTGCTCCGTGAAAGTTGCGCGCCGCGCGAGAATAGCCAGCGAAGCCGGCGGCTCCTCGTCCCGATGCGACTCCTTTTTCTCGTCTTCTTCTCCGGCTTTTGTCCCGCCAATGTTCGTTTCTCCCTCAGGGTCTTCCCGCGCCGTGGCATAACGGGAAAGGCTGCATGTTCGAGAGCGAGGGGGACCGGGGAGGGTGGTCGAGCGACGCTTCCTGCCGCGTCGCGGAGCAAGAGAAACGGCGACGACGACGGCGACGCCGAGCGCCCCTCGGGAGAGCTTGTTCCACGGGCCTGCAACACATATTTCTTCCACGGCGAATCCACGGCTCGATGTATAAATATACGGCGCGCCCTTTGGAGGCGAAAGACGCGATTCGTCGCGCTTTGACGCGCGACGCGCCCCTTCGCTTTGTTTATCGCGATTATTTATACGGCCGGCTTCCGCCGCGCCTCGATAAATGGACGGATTTATCGCCGCGATATGGGTGCGCCATTATTTACTGCATTTCCAGGAGAATCGTTTCAAACTGAACGTTTGGGTTCAATCGGGATCAAGTGGGAGTCATTTGGATCCTCCCGATGATCCGTCTCCTCGATGACGCGTTATCGCGATTGCGATAGCCGTTCCTAAAATAATCGGGACGTCTCGGCTGCATCGCTCGCTAATCCACTGCACGATTAAAACGACGCAGCGCGATCCGGAATCCGCGCGCGAGCGCGCGCGGCCGAGCTACGCTGGAATTGCATTACCGTTATTGCCCGCGCGCGTAAATTATTCCTCCCCTCCCGC
>JAHMML010000008.1:4009245-4054803 GCA_020341155.1 Eciton burchellii | reverse complement strand
CCCCCCCCCCCCCCCCCCCCCCCCCGGTCGGCTACAAGCCGAAATTCGCGCGCGGACACGATCGATCCGCGTGAATCCGCCACGCGTCCGCCTCATCCGGAGGCGCATCCGCGGCGCCGGCAGCGGCGGAAGCATCGATTCCAAGACGGAATTCCCTTCTGCCCCGGGGGTTGAAGACAACCCCCCAAAACCCGTCAATTTCAGATTACTCTGCCCGCGCTGGACAATCCCGAGCGCCACGCGGAAAACTAAACAGGCCGAGACTGGCCAGGATCGCGCGAGCGGAGACGAGAATTTACGACATTGCCGCCCGGCGGTCCCTAATCGGCGAGCATCCTGCGCGAGAGTTCTCTCGGATGTTCTCAACGGGACGCGAGAAAGAAAGAAAGAAAGAGAGAGAGAGAGAGAGAGAGAGAGAGAGAGAAGCCAACGCGTCCCCGGGAGGAATCGTACGTGGCTTCCGCCGCTCTTTTCGCCGGAAGGCAAGGATAAGTCGCGCGTTTCCCGGATACGACACGCGAGGGGAACAGCAGCGTGTAATAGGGGGAGGAGAAGGGGAGAGAACTTAGTATTCGGCTGAGAATAAGGAAGGATCTCGCGTCGCGCGAGATTCCGTTTGACATTTGCGCGATCTCACACGTGCATTCGGCCGCGCGCGAGCGGCTTTCGTCCCTTTCTAGCGGATCGGCCAGTTGACCGGAGACTTGTGGAAATGCGAGAGAGACAGAGAGAGAGAGAGAGAGAGAGAGAGGGGGGGGGGAGAGGAGAATCTTGACATCTTGGAAAACTTTCGGAAAATCCCGTTGCAGAAAACGACGACGTTTCCGAGGCGGAGCAGCAGCACGCGCGCTCACTCGCTCTCCGTTCTCTTTTCCGTTTTTAGAGCACGTCACGCGTGCCGGTGAGAATTTAATGCAACTGCCGGAAAAGCGAGAAAAGCCTCGCGTACGTGCGTGCGACGCACGTAACGGCGAACGCGCGGCAATGAAAAAATTCTGTTAGAAATACACGACCGCGCGCTGTGCGCTCTCGAGAGTGTCTTCTCTGTACGGAATAATCGAATATTCGCTTCGTGCGAATTCCGTCCGTGAAACGGCTCTTCATAACGCGCGATATGCCACTTCGCCGGACCTCGCTCGACCGCAGTTTCCCAATTTTTCCTTTGCTCGAAACTTTGCGCACGAATGTCGCGCGCGTTGCAATTTAAATATCAGACCGAATCAGATTACACCGCGAAGAACGTAAAAGGGAATCCCGTTCATTCATCGTAGCACAACATCCGCGAGGTATTATCGTATTATCGAGGATCCCTTTCTCGGACGTTTCACGCGGACTCGGATGCCCGATTTCCGCGGCAACGCGGAAACGCAAGCGATAAACGACCGAGCAACATCCGTAGGATATGTATATCCTGATATTTCTATCCTGATGGAATTGTTAAGCATGATGGGTCTTCGACGCCTCAGATTGATAAGTAAAAAAACTCTTTATTCGTCCACACAAGGATACAATGCAAAGATATCTCGACTAAGCTGACTCTACAGGCTTCGCCGTTCGCGATTACTGTCTCTATCACACACTGCGTCACTCGCACACTCTCTCTCGTCTTTCGCACTGGTGTCTCTCACATTCTCGCATACCGACTCGTCTTTTATATACCCAAAAATGGTGCTACATTTTTAGAATTGTCGGCCAATCGCTACGTATCATCTAGATGAATCACGGGCTCGTCCCGCGAGCTTCCGGACGTCAACAGTTTTTCCCGCGATTGTGTCTGAGTTCTGCGACAACGCAAACGCACGCTCGTGCGCGTCGGCTTGTTTGATTACACGCCTTTGATATGCCGCCACCGATAATTCCTTTCTTTTATACTTACACATCTGCTGCTAGGAACCGCGGACATGGAAAAAGGAAAGAAACTTAACAGAGCGCCGTTTCTCTCGGCGAGATTCGCGGCGAAGCGTGCGGGAAGACATAAGGAAGCATCAAGACGCGCCTGTCGACGCCTCAAGCCCTTCGCCAAGGCCTTTGCTGACCTATCCGAGAAAGATGCAGAGGGGGGGTGACCTCGCGGGGAGGAGGGACGAGTACTTTGCCGCTCGCGGCGCAAAGACACAATGGACACAAATCCGGGAATCGAATTCGAGTGGCAAAACGGGGAGATTCCCCAGTGCTGTGGAAATTCTACCGAAAGGAGAATCGCAGTGGCTGATTGTTGAGGTCGTTCTTGGTCGGTGCGGGACGATGAGTTCGAGAGAGTCGATCGAGAGTGCTCGTCGAGCGGAGATATAAACCCGTGTGTAGTAGCCCGTGCAATCCGCGTCTATTCGACCAGACTCTAATCAGCCCGTGCAACGTTCGCATGCCGCAGAACTTTCGACGTGCACTCGCCGACACGTGAAGAGAAATACAAGACACGCGGCTGGCACCTGCGAGTGCACGCGGAGATTCAACTTTGTCCATTGAGCGCGACGCGTTTCCTACATGGAGAGTAATACAGGGCAGTCCACGGCAGCTGCTGAAAAGCTCCAACTTCTGTCTAATCTCCAGACGTAATTTAGATGAAAGTAAATTCTGACGGTGAGGTGCACAAGGGTCGGACGTTATCAGCGCCCGATGTCTCAGGCATGGAAAAACGGGGAGAAACGCGGGGAATTTAATAACGCAACGCGCGCGGACTGACAGCAAATGGAAACTCATAAACCCGGTTTCTTCGGCGGCCGGATAACTCGAGACGCGGAAGCGGCGACGAGGGGGGACAGAGAGGAGAGGAGAGGCGAGGTTCTTGGCGAAACGTTGATGTATATCCCCGAGTTTGCACGTATTCGCTCGGCAGGGCCATTTGTTCTCCTCGCCGGCCAAATCCGCGATTCAATTCCGACTCATTCGCTGGCGGTCTTTTCGACGAAGGTGTGTAATCGACAGAACCCGCGTCCAAGCCCGAGATTAGGTCGGGCCGCGATAAGGCGGCCTTGGAAAAACGAGAAATGAGGATGTCATTCCTCGCATATATCGAACGGCAAGGCCGCGAATATCGATCAACCGCGAGACGGAAGTTGATCGCGACTCGGCGGCTCCGAGAGAAACGATTCCCTCGGAACTTTAAAGCGCCGTTCTTCGTAGCGAATTGTTCGGATTGAATTGGACGAGTCATTCATGGAGCGATCTCCCGAGAAGAAAGACTCCCCGACTTACATCCGAGGGAAGCCGTCACGAGCCAGCACTTGGCGGAACTCTCCGAGCGTTGAATCGCTGCTTCCGCGATGGCGTTTCAGGGACTGAATTCGATCGAATCACTCGTCGTCGCGCGCCCACCGTTTCCTGATGCAATTACAAGTTACGTTAGCATAAACGCCCGGGATAATCGCTCGTTAGAGCGTATTAATTACGCGGGATATTGCTAGAGATGCTCGATGCGGTTCGCTCGATAAATCGCTCGACATTTTCAGCCCTCGTGCACATACTTGCTAGCCGCAGTTCGCTACTTTCGAGTCTAACGAGGGCCGAGACGTCCGCGTTGCTGCACTATTTCGCTCTTCGGCTTCGCCGAGCATCGATTATTCGCGCCTGCGGAAGGCCTTTAGCGTCACAATGTCAGGATACATCGTCGATCGAAGAGCGTGCGCTCGCTCGGAGCGCACTGCGCGTTCGCGTTACGCGTTAATAAAATAAATCTACCTCAAATCGGCCGCCGAAATTCGCGATCCAGCGCAATCGTCGATAAACTGCGATTATTAACGCCGCGATAACGATACACGCGGGATTTAACGAACGGAGCAATTAAATTCGATCAACAAGTCGTTACAAACGATTCGGCCTCGGCCTCGATGATTACCAAACGCTCTTGTCTTTCAGCCGAAGACATAATGAGCGCGATAATGAGCGCGGATCCTCGATCCGCTTTCCGCGCATCGGATTAAATCAAAGCTCCCTCCCCTCCGCCGCTTCGCCCGGCGCGAGGAATTCCGCGGAGATTAGAGCGCTCTGTTCTCCCATTCGCTGTGTCGTCAATTAGCCGTGATTCCACATCGCGGAATTATTATTACATCCCCGAAGCGCGCGTTGCACGCGAGCAAATATATATCGCATTAGTTTTTCCGTCGCCGACGCCGATGCTCGCATCGCGCCGCGCACTAATTGTTTAGACGCGACCGCGCCGATGAAACGCGAGATTGCGTGCGCTCGCGCGCGATCCAATTTCCGTCCTAAGTTGCAATTAATTCCTCTGGATCCGGCGGCGTAATTGGCCATAATTAGATTCTAAGCAACGCGCGGCAACGCATTCTCCTCGCGTCTCTTGTCCGCGGCGGCGGCGGCGGCGCGATTTTTCGTCCTCTCCGCAGCCGGGACGTGGTGCCGTAGCGAGAATTAGCGATTAATTATTGCCCCGGCAGCGGGGCAGTAATTGCGAAAGAGCTGAATAACGGAACGAGGAGCGGGGAGAAAAGGGGGAGGAGGGAGAAAAATACGTAGAGAGAGAGAGAGAGAGAGAGAGAGAGAGAGAGAGAGAGAGAGAGAGAGGGAGGGAGGAGAGAATAATTAATCATGCCGCGGGGCGCATCGTTCGGCAATCGCGAGAGGGCAAAACGTCACCGTTCCTCTATCGGGGAAATGGAATCGGCTCGAATGAAAAATTACATTTCGCGCCGCACCGCGAAACGCCGTAATACCAACGGACTCGCCACCACCATTACCAACCACCATCGGCGCATCGTCCTCGTAAATTGCAGCTCTCGCTGACCGCGCGATCATGATATGTCTTTCCTCTCTTCCCGTCTCTCTCTCTCTCTCTCTCTCTCTCTCTCTCTCTCTCTCTCTCTCTCTCTCTCTCTCTCTCTCTCTCTCTCTCTCTCCTGACAAACGCGGCGCGTTATCGCGCTTTTTATCCGCGCGCAGCGACGAGGACGTGTCAATCGCGAGAAAAACTTCCTTTCCTTTCAGCCTGCCCCCGTCAATTGCCCTTCCCCTTTCGCGGGGTCACACGCCGCGAATCGCGCGGACGATTAATGCCGCTGCGCGCGCTGCGTGATGAATCGCGGGACAATTCGCGATCATCCGAGATCAATCTCTTCCATCCGTTCCGTCATCAGATCGTTTAACCGAAGGGAAAGAAATGCCCCTCGCAAAGTTCAGACAAAATATACTCGGCGGAGTATATTTGCGCAACATTAGCGCCACGTGATTCGTCATCTGAGCGCAATGCGATTAATCTCGAAGGCATCGAGACGATCCGCGATTAATATGATATTTCACTGAAGCGTGTTCTCTCTCTCTCTCTCTATCTACTTATATGTATACAGATTTACATAATAAACTATCATCTTCTCCATAGAGCACACAGAACTGTCGAGCAGAGCGAGACGATAAGAGCGGTGACCGACGTGCAAACACTTGACGGATCGTGCAAATAATCGGCGCTTACATCAAATTTACATTAAATGGCAGCTGCCGCTGCTGCTGCTGCTGCTGCTGCTGCATTGAAGCAGCGTGACAATACGAGCTCGCTCGGAGTCTCGGTCATTGTAACGAGGATAATTCCTCGGCTATCAAGCGCTCGGCGTATTAATTGGCCGCGCCCTTTCACGGATGGAATAAAAGCGAAGGGAGGAGCCGAGCAACGGCGATCAATCGGATTGTACAGCGACGATCGATGGCATTTGCATCGTTAGAGTCGGACCCATTTCCGTGGCTGAAACGCCGCGGCGTCTAAATATCGTGCTTCCTTCGTTTAACGAGGTTAATCCCGTCGATCAAACGCGGTGCCTGGCGCCGCATCTGTCGGAGACGCGTTCTTTCAAAAAGCCACCGCGACGCGGAAGCTACACGCAAAAATGTAATCGAAGACGGAAAGAGAGAGAGAGAGAGAGAGAGAGAGAGAGAGAGAGAAGCGAATCCAGCGCTTTCCTTTCTTGGAAGTATCGTCCCGCGCGCTAATCGAGATCTCGCGGTTCGAGAAGGAGCACCGCGATTTTTGAATCGATTCCGCGATGAGGATTCACGCATGCGCGATAATAACAGCGTCGTACGTTATCCGGACATTAAAGAGCGCGCCGTGAAAACGCCGTCGTTTAAATGCTCGCATCTCGAGAGGGGAACACTCGTTAATTCAACAGAGATCTCTTTGTTAATTCCGCAGGAAGCATTACTTATTTGATACAATGCGATGCGAGATGATCAAAGCTATTCTCTCGGCCCTTTAGATGGCCCTGAAGCTACAGAAAATTACCCCATTATAATCCTTAATTGGATGTCTTTTATGCGAAAAGAACCGAGCTCTAACTCTCCCCCGGCCCCTCGCATCCGCCGCCGCGCTCTTGTCCCGAACTGGAGAAATAGGATTCCGCAATCTTCCACCCGCGGAAGAAGAACCTCGCCGCGTTATCCGAAGGAAAAAATAATTTCCGAGATTCTCTTCCTCTCCCGGCCGTTTGTCGCCGGTTTTGCCTCGTAGATAATTAGAGTCTAATTATCGGTATCTCGATAACGGTAACGCGTCGTGACGGGCGAGCGTCATTTCGTACGGCGACGACAGCAAGCGGAGTTTCCTTCGTTTCATGTAAATATCCGCGCGAGCGTGTGTTTAATTCGGAAGCGATTAAATCGAATGGTCCGTGCGCCCGAAATGGCCTCTCCGTCGAAGAATACACGAGAGAGAGAGAGAGAACGTCCGCGACATCTTCCGCAATTGTCATCGTGGACATAGAACGTGCATTGCATTCCGGTCGATGGGTCCGCGGGGATTAATTCCCGGGAGATCTCGCATCCTGCGATAGCGCGGCGTCTCAGATGTCGTTCTGGGATAAAAGCGAGCGAGAGGAGTGGGGGTGAGAGCCCGAGGGTGAGGCACGTACGTATCGCCCCGGCGTGGAAGCCAGTTCCGTTGGCGCGCGCGCGCGCGTTCCATCACGCCGTTCGGTACACGGACGGCCGCAAACAATCGGCGGGGGATAAAGAGGAGAAAAGAGGGAAACGTTGGGAGGAAAAACGAAGAAGGCGCGCGGTAAATTACGCGACTGCTTTAGTCAGCCGTGGCGGAGGCAAATGAACGGTGAAAAGTTGGCGAGCTCCTCGCCTCGCGGTCCCTTCCTCGCCCTCTGCCCTTTGACTGCTTATCGAGCGGGATAAGGCGATCGGGATAACGATAAAGCCGCTTCGCCCTTTCGAAGGGCAGGAAAATGAAAATTGAAAGAATCTCTGCCGGACAGGCGCGTGTAAGGGGCGCGATTAACTCGTTGTTATGACTTCCCGGACGAGCGAGGGGAAGAGGAGCCGCCGCCGCCTTTGTTCTCGTCCTTTGCTTCGCCGATCGCGAGGCATTGTGAGGCAGGTAAACGCTCCGAAGGGAAAATGGCGGCGCACAATGCCGGATGGGCGGGTACGCGCTAGCCGGACGGACTTTCCGTAAAGCGGAGACACGCTCCCCCGCGGCTCCATTTACACGCTGGAGATTCCAGCGTCGGTTATTACGCGGCGCATCGATCCTCCGCGCATTAAGACGTTGTCGCGCTGGAAGCGACCCGATCCGCCGATCCGTCGCGATTGCGCCTTAAGCAGAAGGAGACTCTCCGAGATTATCACTCCGCGCTCCGTTCCGTTTATGAATTTATGCTCTATCTTCGCGTCATCTTTGCGCAGCCCGACAAGTAATGGCGAAGAGGGATACGAAGGCTCCGCTTCGATTATTTATTCGGCATCGCGCGCGAGTGCGAGAAGCTGAGCTCTGAACGTGATAAAATACTAATTACGCGACCGTGGCCGGCTCGCGTTTCATCTTCTGTACTATCGCGCAATTTGCATACACGTGAACTTTCACCTTAATTCTCCTCCCTCCTGCCCGTCTCCTTCCAATTTGCGCTGCTCTTCACGTTCAAACGCGAGAAGATCACGCTTGCTCTCGGCTGGAGGATCGTTGATAACGATCAAGGATATCGTCTGAATTCCTAATAGTTTGCCACCGTTGCTCGAACGAATCGCACAAGAAATGCGCGAACGGGTTCGATCCGTTTAGCGGAAGCGACGTGGAATTCAACGCGTCTCCCACACGACGACGATGTAACGCGAGAGCTCGGCCATCCTTTATTTTCAGTTGCGTGTCGAACACTGCTGCCGAACTATACCGCCAAGTATCGTTTTCGCGCCCTCGTTAATTAACGCGCTCGCGCGCGGATTCTGAAAGGCGGAAATTCGCGCTCGCGTGGAAATTCCACGGATTCTCGACGCTAATCTCGATCCGTTCGGGCTCCTCGTTTCCGGCTCCGAGAAAATTACAATAATGAAGAAAATGGCGAATTTGTGGAATCGCAGGAATCGCCATCTCCCTTACGAATCCGCTGATCAAGACTCGCGCGTGAATAAAAAGATAAAATAAGCCATTTTGACCATTCCAGCAGTTTTCAACGCGCTTCGCTCATCCTCGAAGATATATATGTCGCGTATCTATCTGCGTTTGATTACAAGAACCGTATCAGAATCGGCGAATCGATGATACACGCAGCCTAATGTGCGCCACTTTCCAGGGACCGTTGCGAGTTCAACCATCGTTATCTTATCTATTTATGTTATAATCCTCTCGGCAAGGACTCGGGGAAAAACTTACTTAAAAACTTACTTACGGAGTGAGGCTGAACAAAGAACGAATCACACGAATCGTGTCCGTTTTTGTGGATTCGCTCAGCAGCCGCGTTAGAGTAGCTTCTCTCAATCTTCTCAAGTTCGATTTGCATTTCCTCTCTTAATTATAATTCTCTGTCTTTCCGAGTCTTTTGACAACGCGATTATATCTTCCGAAAATCGTTTCAACGTTTGTACAGATGTAATATTTTTCTTGTTTATGTAATTCTCGAACATTCTCTTGCGAGCCTTAAACACGCATTGCGTTTATTGACCATCCTGACGACCGACACCTGGATTGCGCTTGTCGGTTTTCGGTAAAGTTGTTGCTGCATTTCCATTAGGCGATACGCGGATCAAGTCTCGTGTTCGTAGCTTTAGCAGTCAGCCGAACCGGGAGCATTACAGCAACCCGCGGAAAGCGATAATCGCACGATAAGAGATCGAGTGACGGTATCCGACCCTCGATAGCGCCCTCAGTAGTTCTCATTCGCGGGAAAACCAATTCCGCGATATCGCAATAACGGTCGCCCATCGTCATCGCAACAGCACTCTCGATCTTTCAGCTCGTTTAATCGGCGATAGCGATCGGAGGAGAAGAGGGGCGGAGGGGCGATTAGATCCGCAGCCGAAAAGTCCGTAATGGCGGCTAGCCAGCCAGCGCGCCGGGTCGCGTGCACCGCCGGAAATCATCGGGGATGTTAATCCGTGCGCGCGTGGACCATTAATAGCGGACGTCGTTAAACGGATTGCCGGTGCTACGTGGCCACGTGCACAAGTGCCGCGGCCAATGGCGTGGAAACGTCCTCGCCGGCCTGGCAACGTCGCCGCCGCTGCCGCCGTCGAGCGCGCTCCCCGCGCGACATTCGTTCCTCCCCCCCGCACCCCCCGTCGCCGCCGCGCGCGCGATATTGTTTACGTGGAACGGTCAATTTGCAGGAGCGGGAATTAGCGCTCGACAGCGGGCCATTGAATTTTCCGCAACGCGGCGATCTCGCGTGCGCGTAAATAATAAGATATTAATGCGCGAACTGCAATGCTAGCGAAAGAGAGAGAGAGAGAGAGAGAGAGAGAGAGAGAGAGAGAGAGAGAGAGAGATCCTCGTAAATAAAATTTTCCCGACAGGCATAATACGCGCTCCATAAATGTCGCGTCCCGTAAATGTCGCGTGCCACGACGGGTGCACGTAATATTTATAAAGCCAACGTTCGATTCATGGTCCCCGCATCGGATGATGCGCGAGCGAGCTGCCGAGGGTAATTTGAAATTCCTCTTTGTAAACGCCGCCGGACTCGATCCTGCGATCGTGCGCCTCAAAGGGAACATGCCACAAGGGATGACGAAAGAGTCAATACGGTAAGAAATAAATCCCTTGGAGAGGGATCGAGAAACGCGTGGCGCGGCGCACTGTCTCGTCGCAATGATCTTCGCGAATAATTAAGAATTCACGCGAATGCATCCGCGATACTTGAGGATGCGCACTCGCGAGGAATGCACTCGCGTGGAGTGTGCCAAGGAAGTATCCGTAATAGGGGATCAAACGATCCCGAAGCGAGAGCCGAGCGTGCACAGCGCTGATTATCGGATCGATTATCGGATGCGGATCCGGAAGGAACGTTCGCGCAGCGGAGCGGTATTCGCATGTTGGATCATAATCCGCGGGCTGGCCGCAAATGTGACACAGATCGCGATTTTTAGCTAATTACTCGCCGCTCCCGGCGTCGGGACGCTGTGGAATTAATGGGAGGAATTTGTGAGATTCGCTGATGAGCGAGAAAATGTCTCGCGAACTCTGGATGGATTTTTAGTATGTTATAAACGGGCGGAAACCTGCTTACGCTAGATTACCTTCGGACTGAAGTAACCCAGGAATGAGCATAAACACGTATCGTAAATATTGTACATGTCGCGAGACTCGGCGAAAATGACAACGAGAGATTGTTATCATTTTCGTTTGTCCGAGTCATGAGGGCAGGTACGCGATGCGCGAGAGTAATCGTAATCCACCTCAGGCGAAAGGGCTATTATATAAATAACGGTTGTAATGTAAACATGGTAAATAAAGGGACGAAGGCATAAAGGGACGTCGCGGAAACGAAAAATTCGCGAGCAGCGGGACGACTTTCGCGTAACGCCGCGGGATATCGCACGGCTCGACGACACGCGCGCCGTTATTTCGCAAACGCAAAGCAGATCGCGTCGTAAAATCTGCGAGCGTGCTTGCTCGGCGTGGATGGAGCGCGGCGACGAATATCGCAGGCACTCGAGGCGAGGTAACGCGCGGAATGAGCGGTCGTAAAACGCCGCTCGTAAGATGGAATCGCGCGGATCTCGATCATGGGCGGAAAAAAGGAGGAAGGAGAAGAAGGAGGAGGAGCAGGACGAGGGGGATGAAAAGAGGAAAGACAGAGAGAGGGAAGGGGAAGTAGGGTGATGATTTAATTCACGCGCTCCCTCGCGGAATTAAGCGAGCGTTGATTTCGCGACGGCGCGATCGTACCCTTTCCCCCTTTTTTTTTCACCAACAACCCCCTCCCTCCCGCCGCCGGATAAACACGCTAATATGCACTAATGAGCAACGTCGGCGCTCGCCTGAAGCGAACCGTTTATAAATCCGCTTAATTCCCGATGCCTTCTCGCTTCTCTCGCCAGATAAAATCTCCGAGCACCGGCGAACAGGGCAGCCCTTGCATATCGCGCATCCCAAGTCGCTGTTTTAGCTGTTTAGTCACGCTCCTCGTCAAGCTCTCCTTCCGTCGTCTCTCGTCCGATGTCCGGTGTCCATAGCTTATCGACAGATTTGTTGACATTCTCGAAATTCTCCATTAGCCTCGTCAGCTTCGGGACGAAACCCGCGCAAGACTGTCGAAGCTGCTTTCAACCCAGCCATGACCTCATACGATCACTCCAATGAACACGCTGCTCGGATCGAGCGGCAATTAAAATGTTCCTCGCGCAGCCGCACATATGTACATCGGAAGAGTGACAGGTGCGTGAACGAACGTGCCGGATAGAGAGGGACAATTCGAGGCAAGTCCGCGCTCTGGAACCATCGCGAGCGAATGACAGGGCCGCGACGACCGATCGTGGTTCCGATTATCGCAATTTAGCGATGATTGCCATTCATCGACGAGTGGAGCGAAATCGCGCTCGCGAATCCGCGCCGCGACCGAAAAGTTTTTCCTTCGAGTCTTCGAAGCGAGCGGTCGGCGGCGACCCCGCGTCCGCGTTTTCCGTGTAAACGAGTAAGAAATCGTCCGAGCGACACGACTCCAATGTTGTCTCCAATTAGCGATCTATTGTCCGGCAGATGCGGACAATAGATACACACCATTGAAAATTTCCCGAGCGGCGTCGGGACGCCGAAATAGCGTCTCGTTTATTTCCCAGCAGAAGATGGCGCGATTCGTCATCGAAAGGAGAAAGATACGCGAGAACGGAAAGGAGGCGAGAGGAGGAAAGGCGCGCGATGCTGATGTGTGAGAGTTGGATTGAGAGTTTTTAAGAGATTCGTCAACGAAAGTCCGCGACGAGCGGAAAGTCCGAGATCATCGCGATCATCGGACGTGTCGAGCACAACGGAGACTCGATCATGGAGGGTTTTCAGTCTTGATCCACTCCATCAGCCAACACTGAGCTGCGCGCGCGTACGCGGCGGCAATTTTCCCGCGGCTTTTCATCCTGCGTGTGATTTATTGGCGGTTGAATCTCGTCAGACACGCGCGAAGTGTTCGCGCGCGACATCAAACGCGCCATAATAAATCCTCAATTTCGCCATCGTGGTTGCCACCGGCGCGTATCGAGTATCGACCTCTCGAGCGTGCCGCGAGAAAATCAGGACAACTAACAAGAATCGCATCGGCATCGCATTTCCGTTAATCCGTACGAATCTCCCTTCTCTCGGCTACATCAGGATCTGACGCATTCGACGATCGATCTGACGACGATTTGATCGATCGACAGCGAAAATGATGGCAGCTCGTCAGCCGAGTCAATGGAGCAACTTGCCGATTGCTTCCTTGCAGGATCTAACGTGTTTTTCTTTTTCTCCTCTCTTTCCGTCCTTTTTCTTTTTCCATCAGGCAGCTCTTCGACTCCATTACCGGCAGACGAGCGACGTAACCAACTTGGAGAGGCAACGGGGTCTCGTTTCTTTTTCGCTGCCTCCAGTTGTTGACTCTAGCGCGGCGCGCCGGGCCGGACGTGCTTTTTCGAAAGCTCCATAAACACAGGCTTAACGATCGTGCCAAGCCGAGCGAATTTGAGAGAAATGCTGCAGACGAAAAATATTACTCACGTGAGAATATAAAGTGCGCCGTTCGTGATAAGAGTGTAAATAACCTGCTGAATCCAAGCGAAAAAGCTCCGCTCCGATTTTTATCGAAAATCGACAAAAACAGATCGACAGAAACGGGAGGAGAGCAGCTTAAAATCCATTCACGGAAGCACTTGGAATCCCGCTCGTTTGTCTTTTCGGTTACTTCTCGACGCATTCCTCGGGCATTCCTCCGCTGTCTAAAAATGCATTCCTGAATTCCGTCCCCGGCAGATATCTGGATCAAGGTCCGGCCAGGATGCCACGATTTCGAAAGCGGCTTTTCGGAGACTCGCCGGAGAGCAAAGTTCGACCGCGGATTTCTGACTCCGTCTCTCTCTCTCTCTCTTTTCCGATAGGATTCGTGCGATAACGACGAACGCGGATCGCACGTCGCATCGAATAAAAAAAGAATAATTCCACGACGAGGAGATGATCGAGAGTCGCGTGCCTCGTCCTCTTTCGCCCGCTGTCGCGCTCTCGCTTAATAACTCGCGCGACCGGACATCCGCAAAAGCGAGAGAGCTTTCCCGATTAAGAGTCAAAGAGCAACGGCGCTTGGTAAGGTCGTTACACAGCGATTTGCCCGAGTTACATCGTCACGTTACCTCGCTCGATCCGTGTAATCTCATTCCGCGCGCGCATGCGCGCGTTTGCAAAGTGGGGAACCGCTGGTCCGCACCGGAAATCGCGCATCGGCGAGATTTCCTCTTGTCCACGTCCGCAGAATTCAATATTCGCGACTATTTCTTCCGCGGCTCCTCGCGCCGCCTCGCAATCGTTCAGAGTTCGGAAGGCCGGAAGCCCCGTGAATTTTTTTCACCGCTGGTTCCCTAAAAATCTTTCTCGATCCTCCTTCTTGTCACCCTCCCCCTCGCGTCGCTTCTTCCCGTCCGTTCCACGGAACGGGAATTCCATGGCGATGAAGCTTCATCGGCGATCTCGACACTAATGAGAATCGAAGGAAACTGCCTGTTACGATTTTTCAGCATTTTTCAGATCTGTCGCAACCGCGGGACGCGGATGGAGTTAAGAATGCTGCACGACGGCCTTCCAAACCGCGTAAATGCCTGCGCATGACGCTCGCGATTTAACGTCAATCCAGCACGCGGGCGACAGGAAGGAAGAAGGCAGCGGAATAAATAAACGCGACGCGCCTTTATAGGCTGCAGTCGAGATTGTTCCACCCTGCCTTTCCGGAAGAATACGAAATCAATCTTACGACGCGGACAACGCGAGGGAACGCGAATTTTAGGTTTGAGCAAATGACGTGAATGAAACGCGCCGCGCGCGCGCGCGTCTTTGATCCTTTCCGAATGCGCGATTAATTTCTAGCACACAAGCACGGGATATAGCGGCAAGTAGACTGCGTAGGGTAAAAAGAGAATTATCCCGATCATCCGTAATGACGGCGGCTGTCAACTAATTTGATAAATTCGCACGAAACGAATTAGGATCGCACGAAACGCATCGCGATCGAGTCGCCAGCCGGCTAACGTTATCGATATCGTCGTCGCCTCGTTAAGAGACAGCTAATTCAACCACGCGTTTGATTCAGTCGCGACTAGAGCGATTGATAAAATCCTACCACTTTCTCCTTAGCGGATCCTCGACAGCGGATACGTATCCCACGGCATTCTGCTTTTATTCCAGTTTTACATCCCGCGGACCGCGCTCTCCGCATAATGGAAAAAGTTATACGCGACAAAGTGGATTTCGCCCGAAAAACGGACTTGAGAAGTTTAAAGTTACACTCGGGATTATGCCTGCGATTATACCGTATAAGATTATCCCGCGTGGACGACGTTAAACCAATAAAGTCGAAGCAGATGCAAAGTTTTATCGATTACAAGATATAAAATATCCGAGTCTCACGAGCGGCGCATAAACGAGTCCTCGTACTTGCGTGATCTACGATTTATCCGCAAATGATCGACGATATCCATCGGATTAAAGCATGAGCAGCTTCTCTGACGCAGTCTCGCGACGCATCGTCGGCTTTGCAAAAACTAAGAAATCTGATATCTCTCAAAGTACCGCCAAGGCGGGTGACTTCAAAGCACCGTCATTACCGCGAGACTTTACACGAATTAATATCCCTCGATATTACGCGAAACATCCGCGGAAGGAGACGCTCGTTCGCGATCGTTCATCAATGATTCCAGCTTTCGCGCGACTAGCGGACGCACGTGCGCCGGTGATCTCGTTGATCGGAATACGTTAACGGGACGCGAATCGGAGCGCGTATAACGTTGAATTGTCCGAGACAGCAAGCGCGCGCACGTCGAAAGTAAGAAAAGAACAAATCCGAGCTGGACGGGATCCGTCGACGCGTTTTCGCGTTAAATCGAACGAGTTATCAGGCGAAATTACTTTCCCCGGCTTCAATGTGTGTTCGGTTCCATTCGCTGTGCGCTGTGCGCGGACGGGGACTGAAAGCAGGCTGCATATAATAGGACACATCAAAGGAATTCGAGGCCAAAGCTTATCCGCCCGGCGTACCGCGAGCAAGCCAGCAGCGCGACTCGCGTATCCGTGTAAACGCGCTCCGCTCCACGAAAACAGCATACTGCGATAGAGAGAGAGAGAGAGAGAGAGAGAGAGAGAGAGAGAGAGAGAGAGAGAGGGAGAGCGATAGGGGGGAGGGAGGGGGAATGCCTGCGTCTCCCGCGCTTTTGGAGACGTGAATTATTCGCGTATTACATCCGCGGATCCTCCGCGAAAGCGCATCGGACTCCGGACTATGCGGCACGGGCGCGCATTTATGCGCGCAGCGATTAACATTTCAGCGTGGCGCGTCGATTACCGCGTATCTCGCGTATCTGCCCGGCGAGGGGAGCGACGAGGGGGGTGGAGGTCGAGAGATCGCATCGCATCGTGGAATCGCTTGCCGCGGACGGATGCCGGAACGAGAGCAGCCGGTCTGTCCGCCGGTCCGTCGGAGCATCGCATAATAATCCGCTAGAGATTACGATCCCGCCGTGAATTAAGGTCGCGCCGCGCTGAAACGCCGAGCGGATTAAAGCGAGCGCACCTACCTCCGTCCGCCGCGCGGCGCACGATTTGCGAATAATAAATCACGCGGCACTAAAAAGGGATAAGTCTCTAGGCGCGCGACCAGCGTGATTAATTTCATTCCGCGGGAAAGAGAGAGAGAGAGGGGGGAGGGGGGAGGAGGGGAGGGGGAGTTCAGAGAATCGTAATTTTCGTCATCGATTATCAATGGGCTGTTTATCGGAGCGACAGCTTCGACAGGTTGGCCGAGCTCGCGCGGCGAACTTCCTAAATGGCCAAAGTGCCGAGGAGCGAGCTCGTACTCTACGAAGAAGCGCCGTGGAATAAATAGAAGATCCACGATCTACTTTCGGCCTTTTAAGTTTCCATTATCGAGCATCGCCGATGTATTTAGACGATAGCGCATTCTCCATTGTCGGCACTCTCGCCGCCCTTAAGGCGCATCGGCACATATGTAAAGATACGCGTGCATCGCGGAGCCAGATTACATATCGATGCACTCGATACTCGAACGATGTGCTAACTCGCGCGCCTCCGCGACGAATCGATAGTAGTCGCGCGCGCGATACGCGAAACGCCGCTTGTTCGGACTTTTGCCGTATATCGAGCCGAGTTTAGAGTCGGGAAGAAAAACGGGAGCCTGGAACCATCGCGATGTCACGGGACTTTCCCCGACCTCGAGAGTACCGAGGCACTCGGAACGAGAGAGAAGTCAAGGCTGAATTATGATCATACCCCCAATTAACGATAACATCGTTTGAACAACATCAGAGTCGCTCGCTGCTTGTTTTTCGGCCTTCAGCGATCGCTACAAACGAGGATCTCGACTGTTGCTAATTGTCAGTTCAAATCGAGGTTTCGAAGTAGACGGACGTTCGATCTTGATGCTGCTGCACATCGCGGATCTCAAGCCTGGCGAACCGATGTCCAGTGAACGGGCACTCTTTTGTACATAGTGTAGATATCGTACACATTAAACCGAGGCTCAACTTGAGGGTATTCTTTGTTATCCAAATTCATACCACTGATTTGCGAGGAACGGTAATTCGCAGAGAATGCAAAGCGTAGTGTACGTTTCCATCATTACATCGATACCGATCGTCGAGCGCGTGATCGATCACGACTGCCTCTATCGCGAAGAGTGCCAAGAGTTTGAAGGCGGACAAGCAGCGAAAATATCGACTTATTAATTATCAACGTCGCCTAATTGACAAGCGGAACTGTCGGCGCCGATTCGAGTGTTTCGTCGACCTTTCAAAGGCCGCGCAACGGCCGCGGCGCATGCATCGCGTAAAGCGCGATAAATTACATAATCCCGAGATAGAGCGCGCGCATGTGTGTGTGTGTGTGTGTGTGTCGAGTAGTGTGTTGCTACTCGAATCTCAACGACTTTCGTTCCGCGCAATCTGCGGGACACGCATACGGGAGAATAGCATTGCGTTTTATGTCGTGTTGCGTGCGACGCACGTGATCGTAAATCATCCGCAATCAGAATGCCGACGATTTCATACCGGATTACTTTGCTATTATTTGCTTACTTTATCTTTTCTCTCTCCCTCCCGCTCATACTCACTTCCCGGTTTCCCTTGCTGACGCGACGTATATCAGCAATGAAAAATTCGCACGGCGCTTTATCGTAAAAAAGGGGGAGTTTGCGTCATTTAAACACAACGCGGGGAAATTTCCGCGCTTCATCAACGTTGGAACGCGCTAATTGTCTTTGCGTTATTGAAGCGCATGCCGGCAGACGCGATCGGGTATTAGGAAAACATAAGAATCCGGCGCGCAATCCGAATCGCCTGTCGCGAGAACCGCGCCGGGAAATCATCCGCGTTCATTAACGCGGATTCGGTGCGTAATCGGCGCAAACAGCGCTGGCAATCGGAATTTGTCACACGGCTGCGGTGACAAATTAATAAGTCCCGAGCACGCGTGCGTCCGCTCGCTGCACTCGCGCGAGTCAAAACAGCGTATCTGCCGGCCGACAGGTTCGCTCTTGCGAGATATCGATCAGTAATCGTCCATGATTCCGCGCCGAGACGATTATCGAAAACCGCCGCGAGTTGAGCAACACGAATTGAATTTATTCGAGTTATTGCTCGCGACCGGCACAGCGGGATTGGATTACGGGGAGCAAGTTGTTTTAAATCGAGTTTAATATCGCGGGGGAACGCATCGAAGGAATACAAGACAGCGCTGAAAAACCCGTTCGCCGAGGGCGATGATAATCGACCGTACATCTCGCGATATGCGCGCGAACGGAATCTCGGAAGCCTGCGAGAGCGACGCGACATCCGAGAGTCAACAACGTTGCTCGTTGCTCGCTCTCTTAATACAACATAATCCCGCGTTCGCCGGATTACATTGCGGATATCATTCAATTCCCAGACAAGGTCCTCCCATTTGATACTTGTGCATTTTAATACGGATTCCATGGAATATAATGGCCTTACGTATCGAGAATACACGACGCGGCTGAAATCCTAATCACAAAATCGTAATCTCATATCCACCTTTTCCAATATGCTTCTAACGAAACTGCAATTACACACATTTCAATATTATGGAATCGTGATACACGCATATCGAGTTTAAGGATCGAGATCAGAAACGAGAGCCCGGAACCGTCGCGATATCATAAAACTTTCCCTGATCTCGAGAGTACCCAATGACTCGAGGTGAGAGAGAAGGCTGGATTATGATCATAATTAACGATAATATCGTTCGAACAACAACATCAGAGTCGCTCGCTGTTTGCTTGCTTTTCGGCCTTCAAAATGGGATTTCGACTGTTGCTAATTGTTAGTTCAAATCTTGAACACTTGAAGTAGACGGACATTCAATCTTGCTGCTCTAAATCGCGGATCTAGTTGCGCGATCGCGCCGCGAGGAGAATAACGTTAGCATGACGCGAGATTTGAGTCCCATTTTTATTATAAACTCCTAGTTTGCGTGCGTATATATACATATATATGTGCGTAGATGTGCATACGCATTTGTCGCACGGGGGAATATAAACAAACTCGTAATAATCTTGAAGTACGATCGTTGGTGATGATCCGCGAAACGGATTCTAATTTCTATCATAGCAACAAGACAGGCAATGGAGAAAACAAATAGGGATAAACTACCCCCATAAATTATCCCCCTCCTTCTGATGGATGGAAAACGACGTCTTAATACTAATAAATAAAACTGCCTGTAAATAAAACTGCCGCGCGAAAAGCATTGTCTTGTCAGGATCCAAATTAATCACTAACAAGCCTAAAGACAAAAGATCTGAACGATTGAGTGAGATGTCAGTCGATGCTACAATCACCACGAAGAAAGTTAGGTGCTCAATGTGTTAGGGAAGCTATGCACTATTGGTGTGCAGAAAGTTATAGGAATTTTCGAGTCAGAAAAGACGCAACCAAATATGGAAGGCTAAGTCTTGCTTCTTAACTTGGCCGTTAGATATACAATGTTGGCATTACCAAGAAGCGCACAACTCGCTTCTTCACATAGGCATGATAGAGTTCGCGATTCCGTAGTCCAGTTTGAATGAACGGGCTGCAGCTCCAGAAATCACGAGCAAGGATAAGGAGCCGGCGCAAATAATCAACATGATTACTCCGACAAGGGGCAGTACTATTGGAGATGAAAGATGAGACTGATTTTAAAATGGGGAGAATTAGGTTCGATTTGCGCAGACTCGGTATTTAAAGTTTCCTTTGTGAAAGAGTTATACAGCAGCTATCACGGAGACAGAGGGCCTGTCGTAACTGTCTCAATAAGGGCAATAAGGAATAAAAATAAAGAAACCGATGTTAATGGTATCGCTGATGATTAGACAATGAATATCCATCAAGTCGATGCCCTTATCATCGATTAATCTTAACATTTATTTTGCAGAAGCGCGCGCATGCGTAGACCCAGTACGCATGCGCGAAAGTATGCGCACGCGCGCGCAGAAACCAGTGCGCATGCGCAGAAACGAATTTGAATTCTTGAGCACGCATACGCGCGAATTTTCGAATTTTCAAACTTGAATTCAAATTAAAATTCAGATTCAAGAACGTAGCGCTGATTCACGAATTATATTCTGATTTCTGAAGGTATCCACATATCAGACGACGCAATAACGCTAGAAAATATTCAATATAGTCGATTAAAGATGCAGATTCGCATTGAAAGTGAATTTGAGATAGTTTCTGGGTTTAATATGGAATATTTTGGGATTGAATTTGTGAAAATTTTTATTGCATTAATTTTGTATTAATTTTTATTGTAGGATATGGTATAATTATTTTCTTTTGTTATATTATTTTATTTACATTCAGAGATTTATTATATTCCAAAATATTTATAATTAGATTGTGTATTATAATGATTTTGGTCATTTATATGCGAGACATATTGCCTGGTATTCGATATGATGCAGTAATATATATATGTATATATATGTTGGAAGATTATATTACCATTCGTCTTAAGGTATTTATTTATTGTTTTTAGAATTAAATTTTGTATTGGTGTTATTTAGTAATTAGGAAGTTAATGGAAAATTAATATTTCTATATTATACACATATTCGTTGCGGACGAGTACCTCGACCGTGCTGGAGCAAACTCAATAGAAGACGGTCATTAAATATTCTTCAATTGCGCTGCGTATCGTGCCGCGAAAAGAGCGAAAAAATTGAGTGTGACGCGAGTTTTACGCCCATCTATTTTGATAATTGGATACATGTATATATATATATATATTGTAGGATAAAGGGAAAAAGACCTTGAGATTGTTTGTATCAATGCGCATCAAAAGCCTATCGGTCTCGTGTGTATGTATGTGTGCATGTGTACACATGGACGCGTCGCGTCGAGAAAAAAGGACAGCCGCGGGAAAAAGCCGTCAACGCTCAAGAATTTACAGGATGTAATTAGTCTGGATTAGATAGAAATATGCAGCGATTGGTCGATACGAGTGTTCCGAGGGTTGTTTTCGTGAAGTGAAACGTCTTAAAGTTAAATATGTCACCCGCGGGAGAGTCATCTTAGAAAGATCGAAGGACGCAGAAGACGCACCAAAACGAGCGAATTGCGAAGACCGCGGGTGAAGAACTATGAGCTGCGAGTCGGCGAGATCAGTTAACGAGATCAGAGAGCTGATCTTGCGAGAGTCACTGTATCCTAGTGGAGAAGAATAAAGTGTTCTTTCTTGTTTTGTTTCAATCTGAGGCGTCGAAAACTCATCATTTTCATCATACTTTCCATTCCATCCGTATTCGGATCCTACAAGATATGTGTGTGTGTGTGTGTGTGTGTGTGTGTGTGTGTGTGTGTGTATTTTACCATTACAGAGACACGAATGTTTCTGTTGCTACATTCGCGGATGATACGGCGGCAATATAAAGATGCTAACATAACATCCAAATACCTTCAAAATAATTTAAGTCTCATACAAAACTGGCTAAAACTTAAAACTTACGGGACGGATCAAAGTCAACGAAAACAAATCAACTACATGTTACATTCATTACGCGTCCTGTTGTCCATGTAAATGAAACTCAGATTCCACAGGCCAAGTACCTCGACGTGCAGAAAACTTAACTGGAAACAACATATATACAGTAAATGTAAACACTTAGGACTTAAACTAAGTAAGATGTACTAACTAGGCAGAAATTCACAATTAATAACATTGCAAAACAAAATACTACTATACAAAACCGTAAAAGCTATTCGGACATATGGTATCCAACTTTGGGGCATATTCGCATATTCCAGCGTTAAGATACTGCAAAGATACCAATCAAAGGTCCTTAGGATAATTAATGCTCCCTCGTCACAAATGACATATCGTAATCTTAAAATATCAACGAAATCATTAGATACCATTAGATACCATCAGATACCATCAAAGAAACTATCAAGAAACCCTGTCAAAGATATTGCGACAGACTAAAAGAACATCCGAACAACCTCGCTGCTAACCTTATGAAAGCAAGAGAAATAGTGAGAAGAGGAAGAGACCTACTAAATTAATATTCCATAGTTAAACATTTGAATAGCATATTGCGAATATGTATTATACAAGCATATGACTCTTAGGTTATTCACCTTCCCTGACATAATTATTTGGACAAATGTATCGCTGAATGTTCCATGTGTGACAACAGCTGTAATAAATATCGGATGACAAAAAAAATCGCGAATCTCGAACAAGGCGGACTGATGTCCAGTGAAGAGGCACTTTTTTGTACACGGTGTAGATATTGTACACATTAAACCGAGCGAGGCTCAAATTAAACTATCCTTTATTACCCATATCCGAGCATCCAGCTGTGCGAATGCAAAGTTGGCAGACTCCAACTGACAAAGATCAGCGAGTTGTCCAACACGCGTATATGCAAAACTGACTTAAATCAGCGGAATCCTATAACTCTCATCGGAGTAATAACTCCACAGCGTATCTCTTTCTAAATGCCTAAATAGTCATATAAGCAGTCGACGCGGATTAAAGCCTGAAAAGTGGCAGAGAAAAAGCCTATCGAAATCATAGATCGCTTCAGGACGGAAAAAGATATCGAAATTGCGCCGTTTGTTCGCTTCCTTCGCTACCGCGGAGCAACAAGTGACGCGAGAACGAAAGAAATAAATTGTGCCATTAATACGGAACGTGTCGTAAAAATGTTAACTCGATGGACGGTAGTCGGCAGTGAATGCGTCATTAAACTCGTATACAGAGCATGTTGGCGCGATTCCGAGCACCAAAGCTCGCCGGGGACGACGAAAGTTAGCGTGTCAAGCGTCGAAGTAGAAAATTTCGCGGATGCGCGCGCGTGCGCGCGATGTTACATGACGGGTTTCAGCGATATAAAGTTTATTGGCGGCATGCGACGACATAATGCCGCCCGAAATACACACGTCACGTGACGAAACGTAATCGCCAGCGGCACGGCAGAGCCGGCAATTTTGTTGATATCGTCACTGGATTAACGGCGACACGCGATTACGCGATTACGTCGCTGCTTGCACGATACGGAATCGTAACGATTCAAGTACGATGAAATTAACGAGCCTTTAGAGGAGTCTGTTTAGGAAAACAAATGCGCGAAATGCACGATCGAGCTTATCGCGAACGAATTTATCGCCGCTTTATCCGATTGCTCAATGTTAATCTCGTCGGTGTTATGCGATCTCTCTCAGGAATCACTGCAGGGAAAGCTATCGACAGTGACAGCGGGAGGGAGGAAGGGAGGGAAGGGGGGGGGGAGGGAGAGTAAAGTAAGACGCCAAGAAACTTTGATTAAAGAATATAGTTTAATGAAGTTCGCATTAGACGAGTCAGCAACTGAACTCGCGCACTCAACGCGCTAGTTTGAGCTTATACGCTACTTTGGCGGGGTCGAGAGACAAAAGCGGCTCTCCGCGCATCAAAAGCCGGCCGACAGTTTCATGGAAAGAAGTTCCACTAGCGCATAACGACAATCGTAAGGATCTTAGTCGGTTCCGATAAGCGGCCATCCGTATCTGCGAACTGCCGATCGCGCAGGCATCCTTGTTAAGCTTTCGAAACGTTATTACGAAACGCGTAATTTGATGTGCACACATGCGTTTATTAATGGCAATAATGTTGTGATATATTACTCGTGTTCCTTTAGATTTTATCGACGCACTCTTCGCTCGTTCGATTAAAACAAGCAGCTGATTATCCATTCTTACGTAGGAATAACAGATCGGACGGTATTCTCATCGGCTGCGCGGTGTAATCCGTTTTTAAAGGAAACGCTATTCTAACGACCCGCCTGAAGAGAAAGTTTCTCCACTGAAAACAATAAAGTGACACAATGTTTTCCGAGCATGTCGTTATCATTACTAGTAGCGCTAGGAACTGCTGCCGCAAGAAAATTTTTCGAAAACAAGCGAAATGGAGAACTGAAGATGAGGAAACTTCCTGGGAAATCCGATCTTCGCGTTTCCATAATGGCTGCTTTCCGTTGCGCAAATCGCGCGTTACTCCATAAACACGTAAAAGAACTCGTTTATGAGTCGGCGACGTCGCTCGCCAACAGGCGAATGATGGCAGATTACCGTATCGACAGCAACAGAAACGCGAGAAGGGACAGCGAGCAAGAAAAGACGTAAGAGGAAAAAATGTGCCTCCCTCTCATCTGCATCGCGCGCGCGCGCGCGCGCAGCTCCGGCAAAGCGTTTCGATCGCGTCTCGCAGGCGCTATCAGAAATTCCATTTCGCAGCGACAAGATTAATTCACGACGCATCTTGCTCGGGAATATTCGAGGCTGCGAGTTTCAACAATTCCAACAAGTGACAAGTCCAACCGCGCTCAGAATCCATCGGCCGGTATCGCGTGCATCAGCGTCGAGCGCGACGCGCACAAGTTTTCCCACGGTTTTCCTCCGGAGCCGCTCGCTCCGGCGCGGAAGACTCGGTGAGGAGAGGGGAGGGAGGGAGGGAAGGAGTAGTAGCTACGAGGCGGAAAATATGTATTCCGTCGGCAGACGCTGACGCAACAAACGTCGCGAATTAAACGGCCGGACGAAATTGTTTCGCTTAAAGTTTCCCGGGGAAAAAAGACTCGATTCCCCCGCCACCGCCGCGGTAGCGGGCGCGGCGGACATTTATCTCCCGTCCGGAGATGAAAAACCCTTAAGCGAGTTCGCGTTCTCGTAAAGTTCGCCGCGCGCGAGCGAGCGCCGAGTCCGCGATCTCGCCCCGAAACTTTCCGCCGTACCTCGCCGGCAGTCACTCACCCCCGTTGCTCACCCTTGCATCCCCCTCGTAGACGCGATGTTGCGCTCGCATACTAATGGGATCGTCACGTTAAGTATCCGCCGGTGAAACGGACGGCCGGTCGGAATAATACGGTATATCTCGCGACGCGCGGCAGCTCTCTTTATCGCGCCAGCGCGCGTCACGCTCCCCTAAAACCTATTTCCGTTCGCTCGTTTACCGTGATAATAGCCACGCGGTGGTTATATCACCGCATCACCGAGACCCCGCATGGGATTCCTTTCTTTTTACAACGTCGTCGCACGTTCGTGACGGAAATATGACGCGATTACCATTTACTGCGCTCCGATCCACGTGCCACGCCGGCGTGCTAATTGCAATTGCCCGTTTCTAATTAATATCTCGCGCACCGGCATCCGCATTCTTTACGCGCGCACGTGCGCATCTCCACGCGCGGAGATGCAACTAGCGCGGTCCAGTTTCCAGCGGCAGCGGCGCGGCTCGAACCGCAAAGCGAGATGCTGGACGAGCCTGCGCGAAGGCTCGCCTATTTCACCAACTAATAATTAGCGGTATCGACACGCACAAGCCGCCTAATTGCCAGCATCGAAAGAATAAGCCCGATCGTATCAAGCACGCTATTCTCTACTCGACAGCCAGCGCGGAGCTCTCAATGGAAACCGAGTGCAATTCGGTGCAACATTAATCTCGCAACGCGAGAACGCTACATGGAAAATTACTCCGTATTACACTGGTCCTTTTGACTCGCAACAATGCCGCCTGCCACCGACGTCGCGCGTTCGAAGATATCCAGTTTGCGATATTTCTCTTATTCCCCGACCTGGAATGCGAATTTGGGGAATTAGACGCAAAACGGTAAGCCGAAGGGCTTCGTCGCCCTTCGCGCGTGACGAAAGTCTTCCGAGTCTGTTGATTCGCCTCGAGTTATCGAAATGGCGGAAAACGCCGACACGCTCGTTGCCAAACGACTTTACAGCTCGGAGGAAGCAAAGAGAGAAAGAGGGGCGGGAGAGGACAAATTATGCACGCTTGTTTTCTTTATTAACCGTGGAAATCGCCCTCGGCTTGTCCATCTCCGCATTGCGGAGATCCTCCCGCGACCATGACGACCTGACACGCGAGCGCGCGGTCGAAAGTCACGTGCTTGCACGGGCGTCTTAATTCCATGCATTGGGAACGGGATCGATCGCCGTCGGGGGAGAGACTGTCCTATCCCCGTAAAGCCGGTTACGGTCTGTTTCCGCCCGCACATCGGACCCTTTACGCCGCCCAAGGGGGTGGCGCGCGCGTCAAGTATCAGAGTTGCAAAGTAGCGGCACGCTATACGGTTATACGTATTATTCGATAAGGTATTTGCGATTCAGCGGAAATGTCGTGGCGCTTTACGACCGCCATTTTCCACCGACCGCTGCCGAATCCCTGTAAACCCGCGAAACGCGAAACGCAAAGGTATTAAGCGACACCCTCACATCGCGCACAGCGATTCTTCTTTATTCCACATCCATAAATAAAGAGAGAGAGAGAGAGAGAGAGAGAGAGAGAGAGAGAGAGAGAGAGAGAGAGAGAGAGAGAGAGTTGCGATAGCAAAGATAGAGATATTCATCTTAGGGCAAAGGGCAAAGGTATAGCGAACGCAAACTATATGGTGAACTACGGCCCTTTCCCAAGCTCCAATGACGAGCATTCAACGATCTGTGTTCATGGCTGTGTGTTTCTTCCACGCCGTGAGATCTCCTGGACCGCGCTCGTCATGATCATGACGCGTGAATGAACGCGCGATATCGCACGTGGGCGCTCAGGTCAAGCGGGAAGTCATCGCGATTAAAGGGGATAATGCTGCAAGTCCTCGTAATCGCGTCACGTGGGGGGAGAGTGCCGCCCTTCGCGGCGATCAGCGATGACAGAAGGGAGGGTCGAGGGAGGCACGCCTAATGACAGAGTGTCGTTCTGCCGAGAGCAATTGGCGAAAATCGCATCACCCGGGCAACACCCCGTGTTATATGGTTATATCGCTTATTATTGGATCACCGTGACCCTTCCCGTCGTCGAAGGCTCAGGAGAGTCTCGGATGTCGTTTGAGCGGCGAGGGGCGATCTTATCCGCGCGTCCGGTCGCAAAGAGGGTGCAAAAGGGACACGTCGCGCGGCTCGTTTGGGATCCCGCGATCCCGGAGGACTTTCTCTCTCTCTCTCCGCATTCGCCGATCCGAAACGGGAACGGCGACACAAGCTAGTCTCTTTACGACGGGATGAATCGCTCTATGTATAGTTCTCTCTCTCTCTCTCTCTCTCTCTCTCTCTCTCTCTCTCTCTCTCTCTCTCTCTCTCTCTCTCTCTCTCTCTCTCTCTCTCACTCTGTTCGCGGCCAATGCGAGCTCGTAGTCGCGACACCGCGAGAGTCCGGGCTCTCTTCGGAATTCATGGTCGAGAGCTCGCCATCGAAGCGAGCGACACGGAGGGAATAAGGGTTGAAAGAGGCGCGTATGATGGCAGAGAAAGAAGAAACAAGAGAAAGAAACGTAGAGTTAAAGCAAAGAAAGAAAAGGCGTCGAGCACGACGACGCAGAAGTGCCACGGAATGGAGTGCAAGATGGTGCACGTCCAATCCCGCCCACTCTTCGCATCCCCGGCTGCGTTCCTTCATCATCCTGTCTCTCTCTCTCTCTCTCTCTTTCTCTCTCTGGCCTGCTGCTTACGGCAGCCAGCTTTCCTCGTCGCCACGGCGGCGGCGGCGGCGGCGGCCACGCATTGATCGCGGGATGAAAAGTGCTACGTTACTATCGCCGTGGCCGGCCGGCGATAGAATCGAGAGTGCTGAATGCATTTTCCATCCGTCACCATTCCGGCGACCCCCTGGTTTTTCGCCTTATCCTACTCCGCCTCCCTCGAATCCCTCTGCTTCTCTCCCGCGCTTTTATCCCCCTTTCCGCCACACCTTTGTGGTTTCGCTTGAAATACACGCGCGCCGGTACGCAAACCGGGACCCGAGAGCATATGCGCGGCGTATTTTGCGATTTCCTCCAAGCGGATCGTCAGCGATCCTTTCCGCGCTTTTCCCTCCGTAAAATATAATCGTCCGACTCGACACGAATCGCTTCAACGCCGCGGGAACAAAGTCTTTCCCGGAGAACGCCGGGGATCTCTGATCTGGTCAAGTGCGACGGCACGTATCTATATTCCGATAGAGAGAGAGAGAGAGAGAGAGAGAGAGAGAGAGAGAGAGAGAGAGAGAGAGAGAGAGAGAGAGAAATCTACCCTGTGGCATAAATCGGACCGGATGTCGCGACAATCTCGCGACAGATTAAGGTTCTCGTCGGCCGGATCGCGGCGATCCTGGAAAATCGTATCTCAGATCTCGCCGACTGAATTAAAGCGCCTTGGAAATTAATGTAAGCGATGGAGCGCGAGAGCGCGCTGTTCCGCTCCAATTAGCTCGTCCGATCCAATTCCGATCGGTCGCGCGCGTCCACTCCTCTCCTCCCCCTCCTCCAGCGCATAGAGTGGGCGATTCTCAGCGACCGTGAAAAGAAACGCGAAAACGGTTGGACGCGTTCCCTTTCCGATGACTCTCTCTCGTCGGTTTCCCGTTGTTCCGCTCGCGCTCTCGAGCTCGCGCTTTCTTTGTGCCCGCCGAATGGAAATGCGGCCGTTTAATGAAACCCGCCCGCGCGCGGATAGAATCCCGCCGGAACGGACATTCCCGGCAGATTCCCGGCGCGTTCCGGAAATCTTCCCGGCGAAAGATCCGACCTCCGGCAAAGCTTCCGGGAGATTTGCTCGCCAAGTCTCGCAGTCTCGAATTATATCGCGCGAATATCGTTCGATCTTCGCTCTCGCGAGCGGCGTTGATTCACTCACCTAACGAGGGGACGAAAGTCAAACTGGACGAGGCCGCCGCGGAATCTGGAACAATGCAGACGTATGCCGTTATTATTAGCGTCCGCGTACATACATGGCGCGAGTCTGTCGCTTAATTGTAAGCAACTTGGGCCGCGACTAACTAAGCGACTAATTAGCCCGTGTTTTGCCTAAAAGCTGCGCAACGCAGCAACGCCGGGAACGCCGAGTCGTAAAATACAATTAGGCGTTAAGTAGAAACGCCGCCGCGGATTTTCCGCCGTTTCGCGCGAACGAAGCTCCGTGGGAGGAAAGAAAAGCCCGCTCCTTCGGCGAGAATGAATTTCCATCGTAAGGGAACTCGCGCCGTAATCGCCCGCGATAAAACGCGAACCTGCTTCCATCAATCCTCGTAACTCACCTTTGAGCGTGCTTTATTATACCTAATATCGTTTAATATTTATTCTATTCTATATTTATTCTATTTCATTGCTCCATTGTGCGACTACGTTGAATGCCGTTGAATGAAAACTCGCCATTAACGAGTCGTCGAGTGCAGTTGCTGTTGAGTGCGCCGCCGCGCACTCCCAATCCCGACGTGTGCAGCCGGTGAACACAAGCTGCACACAATAAAGAAGAGCAGTAGCAGCGGCAGCGCGAACATGTGTTGTACAGATTATCGTACATCGGCTAAGCCGGTTTTCGCGACAAGGAACGTACATTAGTACGGGAGCGCGTCTTCGTGTCTCGGCGAGCGATGAGTGCGCGGAAAGCGAAACTCGACGCGGCCGCGGAACGACAACTTTTCGCGAGAATGCTGCGAGATTAATTGAATGGCGGAACACGCGGGACATGGCTCGCGCCGTAACAAGCGCTGAAATTCAATTCCCATCGCCGGCGCGCTCTCCCGCTATCGAGGATACCTCCTCCCCCCCCCCCCCAATCCCCCTGTAGGCGATCGCTCGCGCGTTCGGATAACAATCCTGGAAGCCAGATGCATTCTGGGCAGCTCTCATTCTGGCGAGAAAACGCGAGAGTTTCCCGCAACGCAGAGCTGGCACGCCAATCGGAGACGGGAGGGGAGGCGGATGGGGAGCGGCAGGCGCGGAAAGATGCGTGCAGTAATCCCCGCGCGAGATCTCGTTTATCGCGGAGCCGCAGCCGGAAACGGGAGCGGCGGCGGCGGCGGCGCTAAAAATTTCACGTCGCGCGGGAAGGGGAGTGGGGGGGGGGGAGCGCGCCCGGGGAAAGCGGTGAAAATAAATTTTCGCGGCCAATCCGGCGAATCCGGCCGCTAGGAAGAGGATTCGGGATTACCACGGTTTTGTCCGTACGTTAATCCCTCCTCGTCGTATTTCGTTTCAGTTAATTCCCCGCGTCGGTTCCCCGCGTGACATCATTTATTAAGGCCGCCGAGGTGGAATCGTCTCGCGCGCGGAACGCGCCGTAGAGAACGCGGAACGCTCCGCGAGCGACGCGAGCGAATAACGAATTCGCGATTCGGCTTCGCTCCCGTTCGCATTTCGACGCTGTCTGCGACGTCTGCGTGGTAGGTTTTTCCCGCGACCGCGAAGAAGAGAGGCGACTGTCGGTCGCATGTAAATATTCGATAAATATTGTTCCCGTTGCCGAGTTATTCGAAATTTAAGTAAACGTCATTTACATGCGGATCTGAAAGTCAGATGGAGCGGTGGCTCCAAAAATATCAACAGCCGCGATATTATTCCGTTAGGAGAAAATAAGAGCGTGTTATTTTGAACGAGCGGACGCGAGCGGATTACATCAAAAGAAACTATCCTTCTGGTTTAATAGAAAACGAACGTCACGACGCGTGCTCGACGCGATCGGCGCCGGTTCTTATCCATATTCCGCGAAACGGAAACGCGGTCGGTGTTGGTCGCGGAACACGGAAGTGAACACGAAATCATCGTAAATACCGGAAGACAATCCTCGTCGCTGGCGCCATCCGTCAGACTGTCGAACGCCGACTGTCGCTCACCGGCTCTCAATTTTTATGATCGCATAAATCCTCGGCGGAATTTCGTAAGGGATAAACGCGCGCGGATCGAGCTGCGACGAAACAAATTGATTTCTCGCGACCGGAGACGAAAACGGGGACACGGAGGGGTGGAGGGAGAGGCAGAGGGTGCGGACGAGGCAAACGACACGGCGGGGTGAGTCCCGGAGAGTTCGATTCGCATGCGAAGCCGCGCGTCGCCGCGTGTCGCCGCGCGACAGCATTTCCATTTCCGCGTAAAGCTTCGAAAATATCCGCGCGCGCGCGCGCACGCACACACGCATTGCGCATTGCGAGCCGTGACGATCGCACGGCTAATTCCATATCGCCATTTCGGGGTCGACGCCGCCGTTCGAGGGGCGGGAGGGGGKATAACCGGACCGATATTTTCAGATTAAATATTATTAAATTTACGCGAGAGGGAACGCGCGGCAGGACGAGGGACGCGAGGGGGGGGGGGGGAAGAGGGAGGRGGSGTTTACGAGAAACGGTCGTTTGAAATTCTCGCTGGCTGCTCGCTCCCGCTCGCGCGAGATCCGCGCAACAAGTTTTCCCCCGTTCCGAAGCCAGCGGAAAAATACGCGTCTCGCGTCTCGCGCGCGCGATTATTTAATAACAACGATTGTTAATAACGAAAATGTATTTCAACGAGGCTAAGCCGCTAAGAGAGAGCCGCGTTCCATTTCCCCGACCAACGGCGCAGCGCAGCACGCGAACCGCGACAACCCTCGGTGCATCCTCGGCAGTGCGGCAGGGCAAGAGGAAACGAGGACTAGGGAAAATGACGCGGCTTGCAATTAAGCTGAAAGTCTCCGGCGGCTCAACTCGATCGTGACGGCCGATGCGCCGGCTTTTATCGCGGTTCGCACGCGACGCGCGGACGAGGACTTTGGTGGGCGCGAACGGGGGGAGAACGGGGAGGGAGGAAGAGGTAGAGAGAGGGTGAAAAAACGGAGGAAAGCACGATGAATTCTCCGCTGGAGGCGGATCTCTCTTTCCTCCGCATTCTTTTTTCTTCCTCTCCGTTGGAGGGCTTCGATAATCTGCCACCTGTTAGGCTTAAAAGTGCCCGACGAGTCTAGAGAGAGAGAGAGAGAGAGAGAGAGAGAGAGAGAGAGAGAGAGAGAAAGAGAGAGAGAGAGAGATTCTGTATACACTGCGCTCCTCGGACGCTAGAAAAATGGCGAGCAGATATATTCGCGGACGGACAACCGCCTTGAATAACGGCGCGCCACGCCGGAACGAGTCGCCGGAATTTATCGACGCGATTTTTCGCCGAAACGGAAACCACCCGCTTTATTTCGCGCAATAACAAAGCTCGGGGGTTGGGAAAGGCGGAGGCATGTATTGAATCGAATGGTAATCGAGAAAAAAAGGAGCGAGAGAGAGAGAGAGAGAGGGGGAGGAACGTTAGGAAGGACGGCGAGGGCGGATTAAGCATCGGCGGTGGTTCTTTGATGCCTTTGAGCGGCGAAACGCCGGGATCGTCAATGAACACCATCTCGACAGGTTCGGCGATAGTCAGGAAAAACTGTGGATCGATTTATCTCTCTCTCTCTCTCTCCCTCTCTCTCTCTCTCTCTCTCTCTCTCTCTCTCTCTCTCTCGTCTCTCCGCTGACGTTCGTGCAAACGACGTTCCGTCAGGAAGACGCGGGAAGACGCGGGAAAAAGCGGCGATCTTACGATCCTCGCTGAGCCAAGCAACGCTGAAAGTAATCCTAGCCTTTCCGATGGCACGTCGATGCTCGTTGCTGCCGTATAATTCAGCAATTTCCACAGCAAAGATGCCCGAAGATAGATAAATAGATAGTACGTAGACCGTCCGCGTTCGCTGTATTGTATCCGCTCGTATTTCACATAGTCGGCGAAGACGGAAATAATTTCATTCTCTTGGCGGTCTACCGGCCGCGGGCTTAAACGGGTCAAACGGACACGCGCTGCGACATGCCGTCGCGTCAGGAATGAAATTGCCGCCACCGAAGCCGGCTCCCCTGGAATTTTTATCGAAGGATCCCCGACAGAGGCCAGCCAGCGCCGTGCGCGGACACGAATTATTGCCACTGCGGAATTTTCATCCCGGTCCAACCCGGCGTAGTGCAGCTGCCGCTCGCCCCGCTCGCCCCTCCGCTCGAATAATTTCCATTCCACGATTTGCTTAATTCCGCGCCGTCCGCCCGTCCGGGCCCCATCGGTTGGTAATCTTCGGGGAATTAAGAAAACCGTATTATCCCCGCCGCTGAGAATCGATCGTCAACGGATTACGGATGCCGCAAACTCCGTTGGATTGAAAATCGTATTAACGGAGATATCGGCACTTTCCCCCGACAAGAATCCAACGACTGGAATCCCCGAATCCGAGAACGTAACGATTCGAGATGGCCGACTTGCACGAGGGCGATTTTCATGACACGGCATTCGCGATTCGGTTCACTTGGCCATTCGCAACGTGACATCGCGTGATCTCCAACGCGAGTCGCGATAAGACAGAGAGACGCCTTACGCGTACAACAGTCCAGTTTAATCTTCAATCGCCGGTTTCCTCACGGCGAGAGGAGCTGCGGGGAGGGTGGAATCCTCCTGCTTCTAAAAAGCAGTCGGCGAAGCCGACTCAGCGATCTCACGTTACGGATCATCCGCGCGGACGTGAGAATTTCCAACATCTCTCACCGGACATGTCGATCCGGTTCCTCCCGGCGCTATCTCCCGAGAGCTTTTTACCGACGTCGATGTCGCCGATAGACGTCTCTCTCTCTCTCTCTCTCTCTCTCTCTCTCTCTGGAGGGAGAAGGCTGGCCGCGACGTCATCGATTTCGCATCAAGCTCACGAAGAAGCGCCAAGGACGAGACGATTCCGCGACGGGACAACTTCATTAAGGAACGCTCCGCCGGCACAAGAGCGCTCTCTCTTTGTCTCTCTGTCTCTCCTCCGGGGGGCCGTGCAACCCCCTTGCACCGATGCGACCTTTAATAATCGCGCGCTCGCAGACATACCGGGGAGCTTACTCTTAATTCCCCCACAAAAGTAATTAAAAAGACGTCCGCGCTCCGGACGCACGCAAGTCGGAATAAGCCGGAATAATCCGTTAATCGGCGGGTGCATAATCAATATCTCCCCCCCCCCTCCCACCCTCCCCTTCGCGTCTCCGTCGCATCGCGATCGCCGTCTTCTAATCAGCCTCGCGGACTCTTCGAGATGCTCGCGCGCCAATTGAGACCGCGCGTGCCCCGGGAAATTTAACTGGGTCACGTCACGTTTCGTTTCGTTTCGTTTCGTTTCGTTTCGTTTCGTTTCGGCCTGTGAGCGGCGCGGCTCGCCGCGCCGTGAAATTGAGCCCGGAACGCAACAGTGCCCGCGAAAGTGGACGGCCGAGCAGATTAAGCCGCCGCGCGCCAGCGGAACTTTGTAATGGACCTGCAGTTTTGCGCGCAGTTTCCCGAATTCGCGAGACGACCTCAACGATCTCGCGCGCGAGCATCTCAAAGCGCGCCGGCGTATCTCTCGATGTAAACATTGAGATCGAGGTACGTTCATGCGAGAGCGTCGAGTTCTCCTTGGCAGAATCGACTGATGTAAGGATCGATAAGTGCGGAATGAATACGGAATACGTTACGTGGCTGCTTCAGGCGCTTACGCGCGATAATTGAGCGAAGGGAATGCGTATCGTCGCCAATATCGCGTACGGGAAAATCGATGCGGGATTCTAACGGTTTCATTATTACGAGTACACTTGCTCGATAATAAAGAATATAATTAGGTCCAATAAATAAATGTTTTATGAGGCGGAGGCTGCGTCGGGCAACACGTTTGCTCCGGGGAATTAATCAAGCTGCGTTTAACGTGCAGTTTAACTCCAGCTAGAGAAGCTAGAGCTAAAAACGACGCGTTGTTATTTTCCCTCGCTCGTTACTCGCTCGTTAAAGCTCCTCGGGGCGAGAGAAAATTTACGCTGATATCCGCGCGGAGCTTCGCTTTAATTCACACAAGAGATTCAATCGATTACGAATCAACTACGTGTCCAGAATTCCTTTAAGATCCTCAAACGTAAACAGCAGCTGCAAACGTGCAGCTCTTTGAGCGTCAAGGCGCAACTTCATTTTCATCGCGTATCATAACGATTATCACAACTACTCGCGAAAACTCGCCCCGCGCGCAACGTCCCGTTAAATCCGCGAGCGTTCCCGCTGCGGCCGGGATAATCGCGTAATCGGATGGGTGAATTAAAATCACGCGCGGTTCACGGCATTTCCCAGAACAAAGGATTCCTAGTAGCTTCATTATACAGCAGCGGCTTCATGAAACGGTCCGCCGACATACATATATGTATATATATATATATATATATATCTATATACGCTTGAGTGACGTCACATACGCGTTACACAGCTGCGGCACGCTTGCGCGCTCGGAGCGTGTAAGACGCGCGTCGTAAGAACGCGCCCGAAATTACCTCGTCGTAATCATTTCCAATTGTGCCCCCTGCGTTCGCCCATTAAAGCGGCAATGCGTGATCGCGGTCGCGAAATTAAGGGCGCTCGGCGGCTACGCGACAAGTTTGCGGCACGAGCCGCGTCCGAAAATTTCCGCGTGGCCGCGGAACTGTCGTTTCTGGCACGGGGCCAGCGGGAGATCCCCCCGTCCTCCCTCCCTCCCTYCCYCCCCGCCACCGCCGCCGCCGCTGCCGCCGCCGCCGCCGCCGCCATTCGTTCGGTCCTCTTATCAGCGCTCCTTCGATTAATCGATCGCGGTGCCGGGCGGCCAGGAAGACTGGACGGGGAGGGAGGCGGACGAGGGGGCGTAGTCTTCAATCAATGCTGGAGGGAAGGAAAATTGGAAAGCGCTCGAGGAGCGAAGCACGCCGAGATTAGAGACTCGAGGACGATGATAGCTCGTTAAGCGGCGAGCAGCATCGCGCTCCTATCTCGCTCGCCGGCTTATTTCTCGGCCAACTTTCGTCTCGAGACACAATACGCGTCGCGCGTTTCCCGATCCTGCGCAATTGTGCGTGAAACGAAAGATTCCGCGAAAGATTAAAATTCGTGTGCCATTCCCAATCCACGCTATCCGCGTCTCACAAGCGGGGTTTTCCTTCTCGTATCCGTTGCTTCCGTTGCGTTCGGAGAACGTCTGCTTTATCATCCGCTTAATTCGCGCGAATAACATTCAAGTAGTTTGACTGTCTGCCATTTGCACGCAGAGCATCAGCGCGCAGGCAGAAAGTTAAGATCGATGCAACTCGGAGATCCCGGCGCGGCCCACGTCAAGGTGCACCAACGCGTTCTCCCTTCCTCCCTCCCTCCCTCCCTCCCTCCCTTCCACCCAGGGCGATCCGCGATAAATCTGACGTCCTGCGAGCGCGTCACGAATTCTTGCGGCGGTGAGCGGTATAGGCTTGCACGGAAATTCGCCAACATTGTTGGCGAATTTGGCAGATATAAGTTGCGTAGCCGGAGGCCACGGGTGGAACTCGCAACTTTCGCTCGCGCGCAAGTTGAGGCGGGCAATACGGCAGAGAGGGTGGGGGGAGGGGCAGGGGGAGTGAGCGGAGTGACGTGAGCGCGATAGCGCTCGAACTTGGACTTGGCCACGAGACTTTTGAAAGTTGCCGCTAGGGCCGCTAATTGGCGCAATCCCAACGCGATAAATGCGCGTCGCTGCCTGTAAATCCCGCTGGCGGCCGGCATTTGCGCGGCGCCTGCTGCCCTCATCAAACATCCATCGCCGGCCGTTCTCCCAGGCCGCTCGGAGAAGCAAGGGACGAGGAAGCGAGCAAGATGGTCGAGGGACGCCGCGGGCGCGGATAAGCCGATATCTCGTTTGAAATTTAATCGCTTCCGCGGGCGTAAATGAAAAATGAGACGGCGACTGGCTTGACGGAGCGTTTTGTGCGATTCACGCGTTGGCTGCTGCAATTCGCGATGACTGTTGTAATAAATTAAATAAATATATACATGCGCGTCCGTATAGACATGCTCTCCTAATCCAGCGCATAACGCATCGCGTAACGCGCGCGTGCCGCTTTACATAATCCGATTGCGCGAGGATGTCGTTAGATGGGAATGTCGTATATCCGCTGCGCGGGCGTATAAGCAGATTATCTAAATTGTCGCAACGGGAGCGAGCCAATTATATTCCCATTTATTTTTAAACGACTCGGCGGACTTCTCTGAGCGAATGGACCCGCGCTCGCTCGCACAGACGAGCGGAGAATATTGATTACTCCTCTCTATTAGCGCGTCTTGCCACGAGATATCGTGCGCGATAGAGCGCGAGCGTGCCGTGTATAACCGAAATTCGAGAGGGCAAGGATGGAAACTGTCCCCGGAAATTAGTCCCCGCAATAATATTCCGCAATAACATATCGCAATTCCGCGAGACGCGGTGCGTCGTCGCTGCTTAATTGCACCCGCGGCGATTTCGGCCGGCTTCGAACCTTCGAACCTTCGCCGCCAATTAAACCAATTATCCAGCGACGATCGCGAGATTCGACACGCGGTCTCCCCGCGCAGCGGGCGGGGGGAGACGCCCGAAAGTCGACGTGGAAGCTCTCGTGAAATCAATACCGCCGCGTTTTAAGGTCAGCGGCGAGGCTTTAAAGCCAAAGAACCGGCGGCACTGTTCAAAGCACTGCAGCAGCTCGGGGGGCGCGGTGGATTCATCCTTTTTTCTCTTCCTCTCTCTCTCTCTCTCTCTCTCTCTCTCTCTCTCTCTCTCTCTCTCTCGCTCTCTCTCTCTCTCGCTCTCTCTCTTTGTCTGGATGAAACTGGGTCGTTCGGAGAGTGGAGCAATTTTCGTTTTCAATTGCTCCTCGAGATTTTTAACGACGAAAGATTCGCTCGGGAAAGCGAAATATCGCAATCCGTGCGCTCGACTCTCACGTATACCTTCGACCCGTATTACGGGCACAAGTCGGTGATCGATAACAGTTTCGTCGATTGATCGAGCAACTGTCAACTCGCATCGTCGGTAGCAAGCGTAATATCTGAACGGAATGTGCTCGCGGTCTACCCGGAACTTCCTCCCGTCATGGCGGAAACTTAACGTATTCCCGACGTTCTCCGCGCGCGAGCGCGCGCGCTTGACTCGCATGTACATGTGCGCTCGGTGTCACGCGATATTAAAGTACGCTCCTTTGGCCAAGTGCCAAATCGATGCTCAGCAGAGATTACCGTTCGTCTGTCCCCCTCCCCTCGCCAGGAACCGATTTCTTCGGCGGAGCAGGAACGCCATCGGTCGAGTACGAAGCTTCCCCTTCCGTCTGAATGGCGACTCTCTCCGCATCCCCCGGAACCGGATGAATATCTGTCGATATTGCGTTATAAAACCGACGCTGATACCGCCGTATCCGATCTCCGATCAGAAAAATCGGCCGCGCCCAAGGGAATATCTCGTCCGAGCATGAATAGGCAGCAGACTGCTCGCCGAATGCCGAAGAGCGCTATCCGCGCTCGATATTGCATCAAGCATATTGCCAACGCGCAAACACCGCGGGTTCATCGTCTCTTTCCTTCCCCTCCATGATTTAGTACACATCATAGAAATAATTGAGAGGACTCGCGATGCTTCAAGGTCACCTTGCGCGTTCGCCGGACGCGTCTTCTTCCCAGAGAACACGTGTTTCCGCTCGCGGGTCCTCGAATCTCAGATTATCGCTTGTCGGTGCAAGCAGTCGGGGGTTGCGAGGACGGTCTCGGAATTTCTCGGCTGGCAATTAGCGTGGGGCGCAGAAAAGCGTCCGCCCCGCGGAATTTCGTTCGGGCATGTCGCGGAGACGAGTAGAACCCGATAGAAGTTTCGCGAGACAGTCAGAGCGCAGGCTCTAACTATCGCCGGCAACTACGACGTCCTCTGGCCGATGCAAGTTGTTGAACGGGGGCAGGGGCAACACCAAGTCCGTTTTCGGGGACGAAGCGGTCGAGTTACTTTCGAGAGGCGCGTCGTGCGCTGATAGCGGCGCGGAGCACCGCTTGCCAGCTTTCAAAGTTGAAAGCTTGAAATTGTTAATAATCGTGCACACGTCCCTCCGTCACGCTCGACTTTCCGAGTCTCTCGATAGAGACAATAAGTAGCGAGTGGACTCTTATTCTGCGCCACGCGAGCGCTATTACGTACTTTTCACAAGGTATGTGTCATTACGTCTCCGCTCTCCGTGACGACACGATGATTCTCCCGCGCTAGCGGGAGCAAACTTTCTAGAGATGCGCGCCCGCATCGATCGGCGAGTAAGTTCGTCAGCGATTCTCTCTCTCTCTCGAGAGAGAGAGAGAACGCCGAAAAACAAATTACGCTCGACTGCACTCATCCAACCCCCTCTCTCCCAGCCTTCCAATCCCCGTCGCGAAAATCGGGCGATTCACGACGCGACGATAATCGAAAAGTTCGCTCGATCGCGACGCTCACGGCGTCTACCAGGCGAGTGCCTCCGAATATGGAGGAGGAGCAGGAGGAGCAGGAGGAGCAGGAAGAGGAGGAGGAGAGAGGGGGACTTTTTCCAGAGGGAGTCTGCGATAATGCCGCACGTTCGTACAATCGCGAGATCGCACGCGGATCGTGCGTGTGCGCCTTCTCGGGAGAGACGCACGCCTGCGTGCGTATGCGTGCACGTATCCGTCTGCGCGTGTTTAAAGGTACATGTACACGGGACTGTGTGTGTGTATGCAGGGTAGAAAGCTGGGGCACGGTGGTAACGTCCCGGAAGCCAGGATCGATATCCAGACACGCCATCACCGACCCTCGACTCTCCTCCCTCTTCCCTCTGTCTCTGCACTCTCGCTCCCTCCCTCTCTCTCTCTCTCTCTCTCTCTTTGCGCCCATCTCCGCCCTCCTTTCGCTCCCCGTCCCGCGGCTTCTGTTTATTTTTCTCTTCTGCCATTTACCCCGTCGTCAGGGGGTTAATGGACCTTCCGGGTGTCCTCCGCTCAGTCGCGGGCCAGATTTGCCCTCATTCGAAGCGTCTTCGCTCGTGCGATTCGCCTTGATGGAACCTTCGCGCGAGATAGACGTGCGCTTGATGGAACGATGCGCGAGGATCCGAGCAGCCCCTTCGATTAGCAAGTGACGATTCCACGCGGTGCGGACGCGACCGTAGTGCTGACGAGTGCAGTACGCGACTGACGCAGGCAGTGCACTGACGCGAGCGGCAATACGGAATTTAATTTAATCAATTGCGGATGTGCACTCGCACGATCGTGCAACGGGAAGATAAAACAACGCGTCGCTACACGCGTAAGATGCGTAAGGCAGGACTGCGAACGGACGCTATTTGATATATCCGCAAAAATAATTCGCAGGTTTTCGTTGCGACGTACGCGAAATTATTGTTGTCGGCTGTTGATTGATTCTCTCGATGCTGCATGGTTTCTAGGTGTTTTCCCCAGCTGTTTTCCCTCTCTCTCTCTCTCTCTCTCTCTCTCTCTCTCTCTCTCTCTCTCTCTCTCTCTTTGGTATTTTTTTTCTTTTTTATTTTATATTCCCGGCGTCAAATTACCCGGCGCAATCAAATATCCATTTTATCACATCGCAATTTCTACCCTCTCGCTCTGATATTTTATCGAAAATAACATATATTTATACAAAAAAAAAAGAAAGAAAAAAAAAGAAAAATTCTTGCGCGTGCGATGATCGACGATATTTCGCTGCGAGATCAGAGCCGGACGATCGTGATCTAGATTAACGGGAGTGCATCGTCGCTCGCCGGAAATTTCCGACGTCGAATCGTATCGCGCAACATGAAAAGAATTAACAAGGCAAGAATTCAAACGAAGGAATTCAAGGCTAGAGCAAATAATGAGATTTAATCGACGGCATCTCGGCTCCGCGAAATCGACATCGATAACAATGTGCAACGTTCTTTTCCCACGCCCTCCCCCCTTCCTCCTCTCTCTCTCTCTCTCTCTCTCTCTCTCTCCCTCTGTCCTCTCTCTGTTCTGCACAGCAATTTAAGAATCGCTGGACTCGAGGGGCGACAATAACGAATGAAATGCACGAAATGAAATTGTCCGCGTTAAAACGCATTCACGACACGTTCCAAATCTCGCTAGTGTCCTTCATGAATTCTGCCCGATGTCAAAGTGGCCGCGTAAATAATTCCCAGATCGTCCCCCCCCCCCTTTCCCCGTATTATGCCGAAACGAGCACCCTCCGAGAGAAAGAGAGAGAGAGAGAGAGCTCTGGAAAAAATAAAGCCACTATTATCCGTTCTTAGCGCGCTACGTCACGAAAATCGCATTACTCAGGGTCCGGCCATAAAACTGCACCCTCCGCCTTGGCTGTAAGGCGCCGTATCGCTAATTTCCGGGGAAATGAAACACGGAAGGCGCATAATGGATCTGATAATAATAAAAATAAGAGTAACGTCGGGGCGCGTAGCGTAAAAGATGGCTGCGCGGATAATGTCGACGCGGCAGTAATCGCGATGGAGCGTAATAGCGCCGAATAATAGCTCGCAACATCGTCATGAGAGAGAGAGAGAGAGAGAGAGAGAGAGAGAGAGAGAGAGAGAGAGAGAGAGAGAGAGAGAGAGAGAGAGAGAGAGAGGAATGTTCAGGAAAGAAAGAAGGGAGAGGGACGAGGGGAGGGAAAGCGGTCGAGAAATTGGACAACGACTGTGAGTACCGGCCTTAATGAGGATTTTCGTCCCCGATGAATGACCTCGGGACACGTGAAACGCGCTCGAAAGCGATCGCGCGAAATCACCCCCTCGAAAAATTGCTTCGGGGTGCGGGTTTCGCGCGCGCTCGCCGAAAATTCCATCCTGTCGGCGACGATAAACGGTACCGTCCCGCCGATCGGAACGATCAAGTATTCATTTCCAATTACGCGGAAACAAGACGTTGCACGTGCTGCAAACACAGGGGTAATAGGCGGAGTGGGGTGAGTGACAGGGTGCATCGGACGCAATGCGCGCTTGCACGTTGCACTGTCGACGCATCCGATCGGAGAATTAAACTTCGATCCGAGGACGCGCGCGTTGATTGGCGTCGTCGCATGTCGCGGCTGAGAGAGAGAGAGAGAAAGCGAGAGAGAGAGAGAAAGAGAAGGGGGAGATTCATCACTGATAAATCCGTGACATCGGGACACGCGTGTGTGACCGTCATCGACGGCGATCGGTCAAAACTCGCGATTGCTGTCAAAGTGAATGCGCGTTCGCGCGCGAGGATCGATCTCTCCCGGAGAACGCGTTAATTTGCATCCGGTGTTTACATCCACGCGCATTATTATGCTCAAACGATCGCCTTTTTTTCGTATAAACGCGACCGGGCCGTTTGCCCGGGGAAAGGCGTAATTATGCGATTACGTGTTCATGCGCGTTAATCAGTGTCAAGTCGGGCATCGTCAAGCGGAATCGTTCCTCTGCATTCCGAGAGCTGTATAATGTTAATGATAACGGCGGGGATACGTCTTCAATTCCGGGATTAATCATTCTCGCGTTAGATTCTGATTTGATTAGCTGTGCGGCTCGATTTGATTCGCCCGGAAGTGCCAACAGCGAACACGACGAACGTCCCTCTCGCACTTTGCGAAGGAGACGTAATTAGCTGGTTCGCCGAGGGAAATGGCAAAGATTCGCCGTATGGGTCGATTCTGCAGCAACGCGTCAGCAAACATTTCGACAATGATAAGATCCATTCCGCGCGACTGCACGTCGAAATTGCCGTTTGCTCTTACGCGATGTCCATTACGAGACATGCGATCGCATTCCGTATTTCGCGGCGTGTTTCTTTTCCTCGTCACTTTTGGGAAGACAATTCGGCGATTCGAGACGATCACCATGTCGCCGAAAGGGTCGGAAAACAACTCGCGGAAACGCGCGCGGAATCCGGCTCCGTATCGTCCACCACGTGGACTCCTCGTCCGAATTAACGATCGTTCATCCGCGTTAGCGGACGAAGCGGAAGCGCGCACCGATTCCGTCCAATCGGCGCGAGTAAGCTCGATTCCGCAATGTTCAAGTTGCGCTAGCCAAATCAAATCGCACGGCATTCGGCGTTTGCCGATGACCTCGAGCGAATGAGACAAACAGAGAAAGCTCGTCGAGGGAAATTACATCGCCATCGCGTCTTCCCGATTTGGAAAGCTTTCTCGTCGGCACATCAAGCACTCTCAGTTACAAACGCGAGGCGGCGCGTTCAATGAAGAGTCGTTCCGCCAAAGTCCCGATTACTTGACGAGCGCGCTTCCATGCGTCTTCGTAAATTCCGAGCGGATAAATGAGCGCACGCCGGCCAACTTGTTTTTGCGGATCGCGGATCGCGATTTACGCGGATCACGGAACCGCGGTTGTACCACAGCGGCATATGATAACGACGAGGGGGAGCGAGAAGTCAACCGCTCGGGAAAGGGTCGGGCCGAGGAAGAGTGAGCGCGGCGGCGGGGCGGGGCGGGGCGGAGGSGGRGGGKGAATGCACAAAGCGGCTTCTGTCGAGAGGCGAATAGAGGCGTTCTCTGTGCTTTCAGTGCATTGCCGGAAAGCAACGTTACGCATCACGTGTGCACGCGAGCGATGGACCGTCATGCAGGGCCGCACGAGCGGGCCCCGCGGCAGAGAGGAGGAAAGGAAAGAGAAATACAGAGGGAAAGAGAGAGAGAGAGAGAGAGAGAGAGAGAGAGAGAGAGAGAGAGAGAGACAGGGCTTTCTTTCTCTCGTAACGACGCGTTTGCGGCATCGCATGTACGCGATATCGCGAATCCGGAGATTTACGAGCACAGCCTCTCGCTCGCCGCATCGGAGCGCGGACGCGAAATGCCGCGAAATCCTCCGGCGGGATTTCCGCGTTCGTTCCGATGAGGATCCGTCGTTATTAAAGACGAGCGGCCGCCAGTCCCGCATAAAGGACCGGCCCGTTGCGGATGCGGCTCGGTCTACGTGAATGTCGAAACTCGCGTGGCGAACGATGAATTCCGGATAAGCCCGCCTGCAGCGTCCGCGCGCGCTTGATGCTCGCCGAGACTCGTTGTTGATCTTATCCGTCGCTGGTACCGCGATTGTTTCGCGCGGCGTATTATGCCGAGACTTTCGGGCTCGGATATTCTCCTGGAATTACGTTCCGCGATTCAACGCGAGGGAGGAGGAGAGAGAATTACTTTAGGTATCCGACAGGGCAGGAATAATAACGGCGCAATTTTGCGTGTCCGATGCGTCATCGCGTGGTGCATTGATCTTGATCGTCTTGAGCCTGAAAATTCCTCGCGATTAAGCGCGATCGACGTGATCCGCGTATCCGCACTTCGATATCCATTCGCAGAAGGCAGCCGCCGCTTATCTCGCCGGTACGACAAAAGCGCGGTTCGAAGACGAAAACTTCCGAGTCGAGGGGACCGATACGTCCCCTCGAGGTGATTACGGTAATTAATTTAACGACCGTACCCGCGGCGAGCATACCGTGCCGAGCGTGTTTTTGCGGAGCGCGAGAAATGGCCATCGGCGGTCCGGGAACTCGCGATCCGTCTAATCGATATGTTCGGGCCACGGAATTGAAGCAATTCGAAGCTAATCTCGCCCGAGAGACCGCCAGGACTTACCCGATCCCGACCCCCCGGGGGTTGGAGAAGGAAGCCGTTTCTCTCGGCCGACAGCGACGCGCGAGCGAGGAAAAAGTGGCCGCTCTGTTTTAAGGATCTATTACACGGTCGCGGCTTACACGCCATTACGCGTTACATCTTACACGGCTGTCCCCCGTGCACGACGAGGCGGACGACGGTGCTCGCTAACGTTGGCCCGAAATGCACCAAGCAAAAAGAACGAAACGCGCGCGAGCTCATTTTTAATCCCGTTTTTATTTTTTCCTGCCAGATAAATCTCGGACGAGATAAAGAGAGAGCGAGAGCGAGAGAAAGAGGGAGGGGGAACTTTCTCGTTAGAGGCGGAAGAAGCGCGCCACTATTTTTGATTCGCGTTTCCACATAAAAGGCGCGTAAAAGCAAAACGCGCGCGCCTTTGTAGCGAGCCACGTCGAGATGTTTACAGTGCTCTAATGATAGAGGAATAAAGCGGTGATTAATGTTCATACGAGAAGTCGGATTCCCGCAAACGCATTATTACGGCGGGAAATTACGTAACGCGATTACAATTGCGCAGCCGGCTGGCAAGAAGGAAGCACCCGGTTGCTCTTTTATCGTTTCTCGCGCATGGAGAGGAATATCCGCTTCCTTATAATTATTCCTTCCCAGTTTATCGAACGTGCGAGCGAATGGGTCGCAACGATTCACATTGGACGATATATCGACTCGACGAGTTTGCGTTCTTTCAGGCAGCTAATTAACCCCGTCGCCGGTGCGGATGCAGTTCGATTATCGGCGCCATTTCCGCGAGCGAAAGCGAGAAAGAGAGAGAGAGAGAGAGGGGGGGGGGGGAGAGCCTTTCTTCTGGAATCCACGATGGAATCCCTCTCGTCGGCGATAAATTCCTCGGACAAGAGGAACCCGTTTTGTTCGCGCGACGCCGAGCCAGCGGAAGACGCAGATTTTTCCACGCAGAGTTCCCTTCCCCCTTTCGCTCGTCACATTTCTACCCTTCCTGCTCCTTCTCTCTCTCTCTCTCTCTCTCTCTCTCTCTCTCTCTCTCTCTGTCTCTCTCTCGCTCTCTCCGTCCCGGTCCCGCTAATGGCCAGCTATAATCATTAAATCGCGCTTCCGTCGACCTCCGGAGCGGCGATAGCCAAGAAAACGTCAGCGATAAAGCCGGATCGAGCATGTAGCGGCGAACGATAAAGGCTCGTTCACTCGTCGTCCAGCGATGTCTAACGAGCGGTGTCCGACGCCAATCGAACACGCGGAGGATTGCCGCCGGGGATTCACCTCGCTCGCGATTCACGCGCGGCTAACGACGCGGAGCGCCGATCCGCGCTCGCAAAGTGTCAATAAGCGCGCGGTAGAAACCTCGCGGCGAGACTTGGAGAAGAGAGGAGAGGAGAGAAAGGCCAATGTCTAGTGGACGCGACATTAATTCTCTCCATCTCTCTCTCTCTCTCTCTCTCTCTCTCTCTCTCTCTCTCTCTCTCTCTCTCTCTCTCT
>JAHMML010000008.1:3946754-4008390 GCA_020341155.1 Eciton burchellii | reverse complement strand
TCTCTCTCTCTCTCTCTCTCTCTCTCTCTCTCTCTCTCTCTCTCTCTCTCTCTGTTGTCTAAAGGGAGAGAATCAAGCGAGTACAATGCAAGTGCGATGCCAATCCCGATTGCGCTAACGAGATAACGGCGCCAAAAATCGGCAGCAGCCATTGTTAGCAGCCGAGAATAACGCACAACGGATTGCGCGCCGCTAATTGAAATTAATCCCGCGCTCTCTCTTTCCGCTGGCCTTTCGCCGGTTCTTCAGCTTCGCGCGATGAGCTCGCTCGCAGAGCCGCGTATTTCCGGGATCGAAGAATCGGATGATCTCTGGCTCACGTCCGCTCGCGTCTTTGACGCGATAATTTCCCGAGAGGAGAGGAGGGAATTACGGAAAACGATTAAGCCGATTAAGCCGGGGAAATCGTTAAAACCGCTCTCGCCGTAATAACGTAAGTGCCGCGGGGGTGCGAAAGCCCGGTGTCCTCCCCCGCCGTTCTCATCCAGGCGGATGGATCTTGACGGCGCGCACGAGCGGCGCCCGATTGCGGCGACCCTTTCCACATCGCCGGAGAAATTTAATTTCCAACTTCGTGCCGCGCCTCCCCCCGCTCGCACGTGTCAATTATTACGGCGAGAATCTCGTTACCTCACGCACCATTAATATCCGCGATAACGCGGCGGTAGTCGAACGAGCGGACGGGTGGTTGTTCTCGCTTTTTAATGGGGATGGATGCCACCCCAGGGACGAAGCCGAGGAAAACGCGCGCGCGTGCACACTGACGCGTCCTCGACTCGGCAGAGAGCGTGCGTGCGGCGGCTTCTGATCTTCGTCAGCATCCGACGAGGCATGAATCTTCGAGATGGCGAAGCGCGCCGATAACTTACATCGGCATTACATCGGTAATCCCGATAAATAGAAAGTATTCTCGCGCTGTTTTCCGCATCGCGCACATGGAAAGCGAGTTATCGTCAGTGCGTAGTATCCGTGATGCAGAAGCAAGTCCAAGGACTGCGACAAGGAGGATCCAGAACAACTGTTCTGGAAAGAATCCTCCGTGCAGGATGAAAAACTTGCACGTCAAGGGGAGTTTGTCCCGTCTTCGCTCGCGAGTCTCGTCGCATCTCGGACTTTCCTTGATCGTATTGACTCATTCCAGCAGCGTGGCTGGATAAGGCTTCTCGGAGCGCTCGCAGCAAGCAAGAACCGATAAACCGTGGAAGATGGACAATCCGAGAGAGTCTACTAGTAGACTCCGTATTATCTTGGAGCTTGAGACGCGATACAGCACGCTCTGCTTCACTCGCTTTTCATCGATCGTTTGTCCTAACAATCGCGAGTCTTATCGCGAGGAGAGGAATATCAGTTTTATGGATTAATTACTTCTGATCATTAACATCTACGCTAGTAACGATTATTCTATTAACGTGTTCGATGCTTCAACGATCCCTAAACGTTTTCAAACGCTTGACGATGTCAAAACGAGCGTTTCTAGGATCGAAAAATCGTCACGAGGATTCAACAAAGCGTGTCTGGTGTCTTTTTTTTTTCATTATCGCGTAATTAACGCTCGCTCGCTGAGAAACCGGTCGCGATCGGCAGCTGCCACAAACAGGAAGAAGCTGCATCGGGGATCCAAATCCGCGTGAAGAGAAAGCAATCTCGAGTGGCCGGCACGCGAGACGAACATTTTCGAGGCTGGGTAAGATCCGTTCAATCCGCATTTATTACGGAAGTCTCTCTGCCGCGGTGGAACGCTCGAGCAAAGTGTTTGTAAGGGTTGCTGCCAGCAACGTGGAAGTTTGTAATCACGGCGCAACAAAAAGAGAGCCACCAAACCGGAGGGCACAAGAGCGCCGGCAAGAAGAAGCCGAGAAGAGCGGTAATGCGGGGGAGGGGCAGCGATGGAAGAGTAAGCACTTGACTTCCCGTAACCCTTCCGCCCGCTCCCTTCGGGTATTACGGCTGATCGATAATCGATCGCAGGTCCGCTTGGGTGTAGCGATGCAAAATACGCACGTAATTATCGCGCAATCAACCGCTGAAGGGCCTCGACGATGATATTCCGCGGCTTATCGAGATATTAACGAATGCACTCGATCGATTTCGAGATTTCATCTTCAACATTGCTGATCGATCTCGGATAACCACTCGGCTGTTAACGACTAAAAGTTTTTGCAACTCTCGTTAAGAGGAACGCGCACGCGCGGAATTGGAAAAGGGAGAACGATTCGAGAATCTTTTGTGAGGATTCGGATCGTGAAATCTGCACGATATCGCGATATCAACGAACGGCTGACCTTCTTCCGCGCGTAGAATCGTTCATGGCGCTTTGAACTGGTGTCCTGTTAACAACCTTCGCTCAATTTGCTAAATACATCGAACCTCGTTGCTCGAGACTTGCTGCATTGCTCTCGTGCGTTATCCATCTCGCGTTTCTGATATCGCGCGTGAAATACGAAGCGAAGTAAACGCGCCTTCGCGCTCGCGGTCGCACCACACGCCATCTCGCTCGTCGTGCGCGCGAGCGCGTCTGCTACGAGCCGTGAAAGATGCGGTGTCCGTTAGGAAATAAACTATCAGGAAATAAACTTTGACGATTTATCGCACGCATAAATAACGTAAACATGAAAGACTTTCGTAGCAATTGCAATTCCCAAGTAAGTTTTAAGCCGCAGTATTGCTAATAACCGTTGATTTAGCGAGTAATTGAATTTTATAAAATTTGCTTGACGGAAGTTGATTACAGTTAATTAAATGCAATGTAGAAGACACGAACGTGCCATTCGTGGCATTCTACGTAGAAGCTTCTGAATACACGGAAACAAAAATCGATAGTATATAAATTACATTTTTTCCTATATATCTGTGTGCGTGTGAGCGCGCGCGCGCGCGCGCATTCGGTCTTATCCGAAAGAATGGAATTCAACAGAATTCTATGTCGAATGATACAAGGAATCGGCGTCTGGATTTATCCTGCTGAAGATCCACTTGCTCGCATTGTCACGTTTACGGGAATCCCACGTATTCCCGAGCGCGATCGAGGGCGATCGAGCGCGATTCGATCCTCTTTCTCGGAATCGAGAACGAATTTTGCCAAGATGAGCATTACGTTCCGCTTCTTGCCTGCAAACGCCTCGACGCGGTAGAAAACCGGTCGGCCGGATCTCGGCGATACTTGAACTGTTCGCGATGCATCGCGGTCGATCCATCCTTGCGAAAGTTCCGGATAGCATCGAAGAAAGAAGAAACGGACGAGTCGTGGACTCGTGGAAAGATCGTCACTCGCATTTCCAATTACGAGGCACCACGGATCATGAATAGCTTCCCGTCCGAGTTCCCGGCGGCCACGTGTCCTCCTTTTCAGAGATCCGTAGCCATCTGCTGTATCGAGCGATATGCTGCGCGCAGACACGAGTCAATTCCCGCATTTCTGCTGCTCCAAGGAATTATTGCCAGGCACGCGCATCTCAATGCCGAGGGAAAGAGATACTCGCAATTTGAGTGAATTTATCCGAGGAAAAGAATACGCAGGAAAAATACGCGCTCACGATATTATTGGGAAATTCATTCGTGCTCACGTTCGATGATAATGCTGTCGGGGCTGGTCGGAACAATAAAATTTGCACGTAACGAGTCATCCTCCTCGAACCGCATTTTCAAAATCCAATTCTCTCTCTCTCTTTCTCTCTCTCTCTCTCTCTCTCTCTCTCTCTCTCTCTCTCTCTCTCTCGTTTTTGTCTTCTTCAGAACGCTCGATCGTAGAGCAGCGGCTCTAATTAGCGGCTTGCACATTCGCGGTTCCTTATCAAGCAATGTCGCTTAGAATAGCCGAGTTCTCGTGGATCCGAGCTCCGTGAATGACGACAAGCTCGGCGGGCGCGAGCGCGCCTGCGCACTTTGACGATCTTTCTCCCGAGAAACGCCATTCGGCTTATCCCACTCGACGATGCATCCCCCACGGTGCGATACGCGCCGGATACGGAGACGCGGATTAATGTACGGCTGGCTAATATATGCGCGCGTCGGTGTTAACATCGCGCGCGCGCGCGACGCTTTAATTAAGTGCGCGAGCGAGGGAGATAGGGGAAACAGCGTGATTTCCCTCAACGAGGCCAATCCGCGAGCTGTTCGCGGACGGTCAAGCGTGCCTCTCGCAAACGAGCAATGCTGAGACGCATGGTGCGATCGAGGCGAGAAAGTCAGTCGCGATGATCGTCGCGAATCGCCAATCGCTAACTTGGGCTCCGAATAAATATTTCATCGCGAGTTCGGAAACTTTCTCAGCGAGGCGAGGCGGAGGGATTGCTGATCGAATCCGAGGAAATTTCGAATCGTAATTTCGATCTCGGGATACGTGCAGAATTCTCAATTCGTGCTTAATCGTGCGCGTCCGATGCTATTCCGACAGCATAAATAAAAGCCGATAACACGACGTCTCTTCACTTGTTATTCCGAAAATGGATTTATCCCGCGCGACGAAACGGTGATAGCGATGATCAACTCGATATCCGGCGTTACATCTCGATATCGACGCGCCTCTTCGCACAGATACGAATCCTCCATTGGTGCATAATTAATATCGAATCGCGATTCGCGGACGACGACCGCAAAGCGAATATCGCTATCCAATTCCGGCATGGAATCTTAATTCGGATTCGACGAGGGAATATCGCGCAGCGGCATCCCAATGCTCGACAATATCGCCATAATCCCGGCGTGCTCCGGAGAATACCGCGTCGTCGAACGAGACTGGCATCCGGATCGAGCGGGCGTTCGTATACGCGCACACGCGACGAGAAACGCGTAAAACGTGTCTGCGGTGCGGCCGCAGGGAAAAAAAAACGAAGGAAGAGGCAGAAACGAGGTTGAGACAGGTCGCGCGGCGCGGAGCGGTGCGGCGCGGAAAGGGGAGGCCGTCGTGAAACTTGGTGATTGCGCCTGTCTTGGCACTGTCCTGTTCGCGATCTGGATCCGCGACGGAAACTGCAGTTTTTCCGACAGCCACCGCACTCAGACGAGATCTCCTTAAAAGGTTTCGCTCAAACGGTTCTCTCTCTCTCTCTCTTTCTCCCTCTCTGTCGCGCGCGCGCGCGCGCGCGCGCGCGCGCGCGCGCGCGCGCGCGCTTGAATAAGGCAAGACTCGGCGAGTAACGAAGTTGCGTAAGCTCCGCGCCGGGAGGCGGACGCGGTCCTCCCCGTCTTCGTTTTAAGGATCGGGGCTTAATTGATCGTATTTATAACTCGCAAACGTCATTAAGGGATTACGTTAACGACGAATTACGTACGAACACGAGAGAGCACGAGAGAGAGAGAGAGAGAGAGAGAGAGAGAGAGAGAGAGAGAGAGAGAGAGAGAGAGAGAGAGAGAGAGAGAAAAGAAAAGAAGTTACGCAATCACGAAATCGGAACTCCCGCTGCGGGGTCCTTTTCAGGATCCTCCAATTCGTTAAGAGCGAAGGAGCTGCTCGCTCGCTCGAGCGAGCGAGCAATTATACAATCGGAAAGATCATCAAATCGGAATTAAATCGGATCCCTGATCCGTCGATTTCACTATTCGAGAGCGTGCAGCGACATGGGCATACAAATTCCCAAACGCATGCAGCATCGAATATGCGTGCGAATAATAACAGCCCCGCCGAGGGGCTGTAATAAAACACTTCAACGAGAGGGTAACCTCCCGCGACCTCCCGGTAAGGACGGAGGAGCCTGTTCGTCTTCGGGAAATTCCGCCGAGGGTGGATCGCGCGCCGGAAAGCTTGCTTAAGGGGGATCGACCCATAAATTCCAACGGACCCTCCCTTAGCGCTGGGCACTAATTGCTCGTTTCCCCGGCTGGTCTCGGGGCACGTAGGGAACCGCCATCGCTGACCCATTGCGGTCGGCAGGCGTGTGGATTCTAACTGCATCGCGGGCAGTATGCGCGGCTAATACGGTGTCGAATACGGCGACCACCGGCGCGTTAATACAGTTTTGCCCGGCGGAAATCAGCCGCAAATTCCAGACGCTCATCCGAACGCGGGCTCGACCGAATCGCGAACCCGGACTGGGTCTATCAAGGCTCTTTTCATCGAGCGGGAAGACAATCGAGCTATCGCTGCATAAATGCTAAAGGCGAGACAAGTCGCGGTGGACGTTAACGTCGACATTAGCCTCGATATTATCGAACGTGTTAAAACCGCTCGGACGTGAAAGCGCGAGATGCTTTCACGCGTCGCTGACACGACACGACGGTGTTAATTATGAGATGTAAAAAATGTCTGCGATTATTTTATGTATCATTAGACTCGTCAAAGTTTCCCTGATTAATATCGGCACTCTCGCGTGATATCTCGATAGCGTGCCGTCGACTATGATCCAGCTGGATTTCGACATTCGCGAGCGCGGCTCGCTAGTTCCATAATTCCGGGAGAGCGTGTTTTTTAATTTTTCAACTCGTGATTAAAATATTCCGCGCTCGAACGAGCGCATTGTTCACTATACCGGTTTTTTTCCTCTTCTCCTCCTCTCCTCCTCTGCCGCTCCTGTAAGCCCTCGCGTTTTCACATTTTCAAACATTATCGAGTACCGGGTTGGATGCGGTTCCGATTTAATGTCCACGTAAAACGCAGGGCTTTGCTTAAAACAGCCGGCTCAAATATTCAGACAGGCAGTCTCGCTTTTGGTGGGCATGAAAACGCGACATTGATCTTGGCGCCCAGCGGCGAGATACGAAACGGTGAATCGGAAAGTGATCCGAAATGTGATCGACAGCAGACGCCGTAGAATCTCGAGACATAACGAGCTCCTGGAAAATAGAAGCCTGAAGGCTGATCGATCGAGGTGGAGCATCGCTTGAATCGGGAAATCTCGCAGGCGCAGCTCGAGATTAAGACGGAACCGAGTCGAAGCGCGGCCCTATGATGAAACTCGCTCGCCGACCTCGGCTCGTTATTAAGAGCCATCGAGGAACCTCTCCCGTGGCATTTGGACGGATTTTTCGCGTAATTGGACGGCTGTCGTGTCGGCGGTGCTGCGCTTCGCTCTCGCGCTTTCCCGACGCGCGTTAGAATCCGTCGTCGATCCGTCGAAGCCCGTTCGCGCATGCATTCTAACTGCATTGTGCGCAATCTGCCGCGGGCAATATGACACACGATAAACATGCGGGCGAACTCTCGATGCATTAACACGATTTTCGCCCACGGGGACCGCCCGCTAAATTCTCAACTGTGTGTCAACTCGATATCAACGCATGGCCAGCTACTTCGTGCGCGAATTCGCTACTGTGTACGTATATTCGCGCAATCCTGATAATGTATATTTGTCTATTCATCGGCCGTTAACGCGCCACGCGAATATAGATATCAATTTCCAGAGTCATTACCCCGGAAAGCGCGCCGGTCGTGGCGGAGGGGGGGGAGGAGGGGCCTCCGAGCGAATTCATTATCTTTATGACGTTTTTGCTGTCGTTCGCGCGATATTTCATTCCGCGACGGTCGATTGGCCATCCTCGGGGCGAGTCCGTCCCTCCCTCTCTCTCTCTCTCTCTCTCTCTCTCTCTCTCTCTCTCTTGTAAATCGATCGTTTATCTCGTAAGCGCGACGCGGGCGATTTCTAGCTTCGTCGAGCAGCGCGTCAATCAACTCGTTTGGAAGTAACGTTTGGACATAGCGTTTAAAAGAATGATGACGCAGGTAATCCGCGATCGATCGCGATGAACTGCAGATCGCAGACTGAGGCTGGCACGCCGGCGCATCATCGACAAGGTGCGGCTGGTGGTATCAGTGGGATAGACGATGCAATCACCATGAATTCTTCGCGAGAGTCATTCGGGATGCGCTTCGTCTGAGAAGCTGGGGAAAGTAGCGCGGCTGCGACACGAAGTAGCTCTTACACTCTTGATAAAAGCGATCCTCGCGCCGCAACGCGTCTCTCTCTCTCTCTTTCTCTCTTTCTCTCTTTCACGGCCTCTCTACATATACCGCGTTTCGACAGGATATTGGAAGATGCGCGCGGAAAATCGGCAGGCACGCTCGCGAGAAGCGGAAACGCGACGACAGCTTTGATCAAGGCCGAGCTAGCAACTGCATACCGCGTTCAATTCGTTAATGGCATACGCGAGATGACTATTCGTTGCTTTTATCCCGCGTTTATCCAGCAACGCGGTTATATCCATTATTAACCCAGTTCGCTGCTAGGAGCGATGATGGATTGCTCCGATCGTGCCCCGAAGATGATTCATCGCTATTGGCGCGTTCGACAGAATCTATCGAGATTAACGATTCGCCCGCGCCAGCTTCTTTCGGCTGTCATTCAGCGATCTAGTCTCGATGACGGGCCTCGCGTGCACAAAGGGCGCGGGTCACGGCGAGGAAAGATAATGAACGCTTTGGCCGAAGATCGGCCAAACGCGCCTTTGTCACGATTGACCATATTTGCCGACCATGCGAACTGACGAGAGAGAGAGAGAGAGAGAGAGAGAGAGAAAGAGCAGTCGGCGAGGAGTTTATGATGCGGGCGGCAGTTTATTAAGCGAACGAAATCACGATATTTTATGCGACAATGTGGGCAAACGACTTCCGGGGGATGACATCTGAGGAACACACGCGGCAGCCTTTATTCTCGCGGCTCTCATCATCGCCTGTCAGACTTTCGTGACTATTTGATGAGCGGCGCGCGGAAAAATTCGCGTGACAGCGAGAACGCGTCGCGAGTAATTCCGTTTCACGGGATCGCGCGGCACAATGGGACATGCTCGATGGATCGCGGGAAAATAAATGGACGCAACCGGCAATTTCGAACGTTACATAACGATCAATCGCCCGAACGGAATGCCTCCCGCTAATCGAGACGAGTAAATGGCTCGCGATCGACACGCGCGCGTCGAAACTGCCGCACACGCAGCGGCGACATGAAAATCCCAACCAATTCCCGGTTCGTCCTCGCTGCCTTCTCTGCGAATTTTTCTAAATAAATCCTCGTGGACGTGCAAAAAAAAACTGAACTGAACGGAGAGGCTAGATCTCTCGAGTGTACAGACAAGGGCTTTCAACGCGCAGCGTCGCCCGAACGAATCTCGAGATTCGAGCTAGCCTCTAGCAGAAAGGATCGCTTTCTCGAGCGTCCATACACGCTTTTCTTTCTCCCCGAACCGGTGACCGGTGAGGTCGAGATTACCGTATAGCCGATACCGCGAGCCTTTGCGCATGCGCGCGACGTGGCGCAAAAAATCTCGCGACGGGACGAGCTGCATTTACACGCCTTGATTAGAGCCGCGAGCATCCGATTCGATGCGATACGACACACGTATACAGCCGGCGGCCTTGGCGTATGCAGATTCGCGTCGTTTCAACGAATGAAATCATCCGCGCGCAAATCCGCATCGCGGCACGTGGGCGGCCATCATCGATCTTGTCGGATCTCTCAGCGTGTCGCCCGGCTGGTCGATCGCTCGATCGTCCACTCTCCTCCTCCCGTCAACGAAATTAATTGAATAGGGCTCTAATAACCGGCGAGAGATTTATTAATCGGCCGGACCACCGCGACCGAGACCGCACACGGCAATAATGCGCGCGACTGCGACTGCGATTCCGGATTCTGGCTGGCGCGACGAGCGATTTCCTCGTTGCCGGCGTAATAAACGCCACTGCCCTCGCCCGTGTATTTGCGAATACGAGTAATACGGTCCGCGCAAAAATGATCTGCCATTAATAATCAATCGCGCTCAACTCGTATCCGTAATTTATGGGACTCGCTACGCCGGCGATATTATTTCAGGGAATGAAATACATCGCGGCGCACGTGGTTGTAAAATTATGCTTCGCGTAGGCCCCGCATGTAACCATCGCACCGCATCGCTCTCGCTCCGTTCCTGCGAAAAACAAAAAAAAAGACAAACAAACACGAGAGAGAGAGAGAGACGCGAGCGATCGCTCTTGAGGGATTAATGATGGGACTTGAGGCCCATTCGGCGATGGGCATGAATAGCAGCAACGATTACGACGATTACAATCCGTGAGATATTCTGCATCCGAGCGAGCTGCGGCGGCGGCGGCGGCTCGAATTTCCATCAATTTTTGGCACGCGAGCCGCAAACGCTTCGCGAACTTTTCCGCGGGAGCTGTTAACAAAAAGTCCGCGCGCTCAGAAATTCAGGTCCGAGTCGGCTTTATTTACCCTGGCCATTGTTGGCTCGTGTTCCCTCCGCGCGGGAACGAACGACGATACGCGCAGCCGAACGTGCGCGTTCTCCTGCCGTGATTTCTGCGGCTAATAAAACAAATATGAAAATATGAAAAGCAGCCCATTAAAACGTAATTCGAAAGCGAATATCGCAAGTGCGGAAAGCGAAATTCGACTCGTCGGCTGAATTTCCGCGATTGAATAATGCCACTCCGCTACGGTAATTCGATACGTAAATGCCCGATATTTCCGGGGCGCAGAGATGCAGAGTAATAAATAAAATCATCGGTAATACGATCGTCCCGTCGCGTGATCCGTATAATAAAAGATGTTAATTCATCGCGCGGAACAAAGTGTATCGCGGACCGTCAACACGAAATCAATCGTCCCGCGGCGACGAGATGGATCGACATTTTCAGAAAAGGAGAATATCGCCGGCGCGATCGCAATCGCGCGACCAATTCTTCGCTCATCACGCGGCTAATAGCGACGATTCGGAGCATCATCGACGCGATCGATGCTCTCCGAATCGAGACACTTTGACACGTAGTCGATGCATCTATTAACGATAGCTCGACAGAGGACGGATACGCGCCGGGATGTTTATTCAACGCGCGTAAACGACCTGTTCCGACTTGAAGCGAAGCGAACGGCGTGTCTATGAATGATCTTGAAACTATGATCGATCGATCTCGCAACGACGCCATTCCTCGCGACTGGCCAACGCATTAACGCGGCTTTTCATGTTCGCGAACTTCACTCCGTGATTCATCGCTCTCCCGAGAAAAGGTCGGAAAAAACTGCGGGATCCTCTCGTCATCGAGCTCCATCTCGCAGCTTGCTTCGCCAGCGAAACAAAAGACGGAGCAGTCGTCTCCTTCCTCGCGATCAACTCATTAATCGGCGATCGATCCTCGAAAGCGTCGCGTCACTCGGCAGGAAGTGTGTCCTTTCGCGCGCGAAACTTCACTCGCCGTGAAATTCAGCATTAATCCGTCAGCGCTAATCACCGGCTGGACGTGAATACGCAATTTCGACCCGCACGAGCGAGGTCTACTTCAGCGAGAGTCGCGCGTTGATTCGCGACCTCGCGATTCCGCGAGTCGGATCTCTCGGAAAGATGGAATAGCGATGAAAGCGTTAAAGTGGAATACTCGCGATAGGAGAAGAGAAATCGCATGCCGCACGATCCAACACACGGATGGAAAGAGAAAGATGCTTTTCAGATGGACTCGACTCGGCGCGATCGGTCCCGTGCAAATCATGCGTGAGGCTGATCCACGTGCTCTGCCAGTTTCCGAAGAGATATCTCTCGCGGGAGGGAACTCGTTGAGGAAACGCGAGCTCGATTCGCAATTCGCCCGAGAGCTCGTCGGGAGATCGCACACGTTGATCGATCAAACTACGATCGATGTGTTCGCGCTTGTTCACGCAGACGAGCGGAAGAAAATCACGGGATACATGGTGGAAAGTATCGGCAATCAGCGTCGCGTATCAGGGCGCGAAATGCGGAATGAATTTATCTGAAAATAACGGGAGCACGTCGAGGCCGATGGAACATACGAGCGCGCGTGCACGCTCTCTCTCTCTCTCTCTCTCTCTCTCTCTCTCTCTCTCTCTCTCTCTCTTTCTCTCTCTCTTTTCTTCATTTTGCACATTTATAACGACACTGCGTTCCCCTTGCTCGCAGCAAGCTTTATATTTGCCTTTATATCGGCCGTATCATATAATAACGCGAGCCGCGCCGCGAATGGAATAACGAATTGACGAGCAACGAGGCTACTTTCCACTCGAGCTATTGGCGATTTTCAAGCTGGATAAATAAATCATAATTACATTTGCGATTTGACAGCATACAACTGTAGGCGCGCGCGCGCGTCATCGCTGTGTCCCCGAGCTACGTCATTCCGTAAAATAAATAAATTTCACGGGCAAGCAAGGCGCACGCGACTGCGCGCGCGCGCGCGCGCGCAACGAATCACGAGGAGATCGATCGATCGCGCTAGCGCATTTGCCGAAGGAACGAGAGAGAGGAGAGAGGACGGGGGGGAGGGAGGGAGGGAGGGAGGGAGAGGATCGCTGGAAACTCTTGCGTTTCGGGACCGCGCGGTGGTCGGTATGACGATATCGCGGAATTTACGAGCGGTCGCGCGCTCGCAGTTTCGCGACCTGGTCGCCGCTCGTTAGCGCGCAGCTCGTGCATCAGCATTACGCGCGGCGTAGCGAGGCAGGCACATGTCGGAAAGGACGAAGGCATTGTTAACGGTAGCCCGCGATGAGCAACAATAGCGGAAGCCAGGCCGCGAATTAGTCGCCGCAAAGTGTCTCGCCGCGCGAGCACCGAGATTAGTTGCGCAGGTGTGCAAACCAGTCGAACTCTCGGCCGCGATGTTTGTTTCGGGAAAACGCTGGCTAACTAATCCGATGTTGACCCGGCAGCCGACCCGGTTGACCCTGCTCGCCATTACTCGCGACTCGATCGAGCGTACGTAATCGGCGATTACGAGGGAGACTGTCAATTTCGTTGGATTGAAGCGAGGCGATCCGCGTCGGCGATTTCGGGTATCGCGGCGTGCGATGATGAAATTTCCGCGATCAACGTTCCGCACGTGGCACGATCAGCTTCTCCTTGAAGCAAGAATAGCTCCCACGGGGAATGGAACGTTGGAACGAGAAACGCAGCAAGTAACACGACCGAAAAGTAATGCGAAATCAGCGCGGGACCGCGCTGATAGACCGAATCGTGGAAATTCTCTCCTGCGTGCGCTTTTAAATCTTTATAAAAAGAGAGAGAGAGAGAAGCAACGAAAAAACAAATCCCGTCTATGTGGCGATGATTTATGTAAACGTAAAGGGCGCAACGTGCTATGACGCAACGCTGCGCATCGAGCGGACACGAGTGCAATCGCTATCTCTTTCTCTCTCTTTCTGTTCGGTCTGAACGGCATATATAGAAGTCGATGGGGTCAATTGTCAATATTTTCCGCTCTGTTGGCGAGCACTGCGATTCGTTAGGTTCATACAGACGATTCGGCATGGTTATGGACATATTTCTATTCGGAGCTCGCGAATTGCATGTTCTTTGTGGAATTGATACGCGAAAAAGCCCCGGCAATTGTATTACTTCCACGTAATTCCCCACATTTCCGCGGAAATGCGCGCTCCGCGCGCGTTTAATGTTCAAACCTTCGTGGCACCCGTGGCACTCGAGTTCCCTGAAAAATAAAGGAAGAACAACAGGCTGGGACAGGCCTGTTCGCGATCTTGTAATAATTTTACAGCAGGAGAATTTACGAGCAAGAAGATTATTATCTCCAAGTTTACCGTAAGACCTCCAAGCGTCTCTCATCGATTACAGGGACGCGGCAAGAATGCCGTTCGAAGACAGACACGTGCGAGCGAGATGAAAAAATAATTTCCGCCCTTCTCCAGTTGCAGCTTCGCTTTCGCGCTCTGTTTCCGGCAGTGACAAAGCGCGCTCGTCGAATCAGGCGAACGGAATGGTGCTCGCGATGCTGCGAGCAATGACGTTGCCTCCTCGGACGTACGCATTTTCGCATTACATTTAATTAAATTTCCCGTCGCGCTGCAACTATCGTCTTCGCTTCCGGACATCGCCGCTTGCTCGCTCGCTCGCAAACGCTGCGCAAACACGCCCGGACCGAGCGTGTAAATACCGAGCGCGAATGAAATTTCGAACTAAGCGCGCCCGTAACATCGGAAACCGCAGCAAGATCAATTCGCGATCAGTTCTCTCCATCTTCTCCCTCCCCCCGGCGTAACGTTTCTTTCGTTAACGCCGCACCGAGTTAATTTCATCGAATCGCGGGCACATGATCCGCCGTGACGACAGAAAAGGCCGGTGTTCGATCAAACTGCGCGCGATGCGCTCGATTTCCCCTGCCTCGGGCATCTCCGAGAATTGGAAACGGAAGTTGGCGCGGCAACTGCGATCAATCGGTATTTTGCCGAGGGAAATTAATCCGCCACAGATCGATCGATCGATCTCGCGAAAGAGCTCCCAATGTTCACCGACACCGTTCAACGACACCTGCGAGCATAAACGAGCGATTGCGTTAGCCGTTATTGCTTTTGTAACGCCGCCGGCTGACGTTACGATGCCGAAACATCGCCGCGCAACACCGCCATTAATTCATATTACACACTTAACGTAGCGCGCGGATGTCAAGAGCACACCGCCGCTGTCAGTGGCGATGACGTGGGCTTTCGGTGCACGCGACGATTAGGCGAACGAAGCCTTCGGAGGGCGGGAGGGCGAAGGGCGGAGGGCGGGTGGGGCACAGTGGTGTTTTGTCGCGCTTATCATCGACGCGACGCGCCCGCGCGCACGTACGCACGTGTGTGCATAACGCCGATAAGGGTGGCGACATTCCAGACGCGACTGGATTATTGTTCGCGCGAGACAATCGATCGCGCGACTCGAGGAGCGCGAGCTATCGGCGGCGCATCGAGCGCCAGACAGCTTCGTCGCGTCATTGTGAAGCGTTAATTGTACATTTAATTGTACGGCACGACGTATCTCCATCTCCTTGTGTAAGAAATAATCCCATCTGCAGAGATCAGGAATCAAGCACGAATTGACGAAAGGATGATCGCGATGTAAGGAAAGTCTCTAGATACGTAAGACAATGCCGATCGTTCATGAATCGCTTAACAACGGCGAGCAGAGTTGCTCAGGATAATCCGTCGTCAACGTAAAATCCGCAGACATTCGTTCCTCAAGTTCCGTAGCGATGCAGCAACGTGATTCGTCAGAGAATTCGCTGCCGATGTCGGCGAATTGGGGGGAAAGAAAGCGATCCCTCTCGCGGTTGAAAAATCGGCGGCGCGTTGTCGCTCGCCGGTCGCACCTGAGCCACATTACGCCCTCACGTTCATTTCCGGCCGTTCCGCGTGCTCGGAAACTGGAGCCGAAATCGAAATCGTTCGTCGTGAAATCGAGTCCGCGCGCCGATAACGGACGCTGAATCCCGCTCGCGCCACAACTCGCGCCCGCAATCCCGCGTGTCGCGCGCGGCACTGCGCATAAATATCGCCGCATTCGCCGAATATCCAGCGAAATTCGCTCCACTTTTTGCCGATTGGCATGTCGCAACTTGGGGCGTTCGAAAATAATCCACGACTTTTAATTCCCCGGACAACGCGACAACGAGACAACGAGACAGCACCGCGTTTCATCGCACATTCCAAAACGAGCGTCACGCTCATCGTTAAGTTCTCGCGAGATGTTCGCGACGTCTTTGCAAGATGAACAAAGAGGAAAGTATGCCAACTGCGAGCGAAGCTCGCGGTGAGCCGAGTCGCGACGGATCCATCGACGAATTCGTCGATTCATTTCCGACGATTTATAGCTTCGCCTCGCGCCCCTCGCGCCCCTCGCGCCCCTCGCGCAGCTTCGCGATAATTGAGTCCTCGCTGACGCAGAGGACCACGCCGCGCATAGTTTCTGACAATACAAATTATGTTACCGCGTCATGTTCGACGTGCCAACAGACGGCGCGCACGATCGGCATGCAATTTCAACGCCGCCCCGCCGCCCCGCCGCCCGCAGCGAGCTGCACAACAGCTTGCGTAACCCGCCTGGCTTTTTATTGCGTAACGTCGGGGATGATCGATGCACCGGCCGTTGCGTACGAAGACGCGCCGGTCGCCGATTGTTTTCCGATAGTTCGCAATCGCGGTAATTTACCGTGAAATCCCACCAAACTCGCTCATTTGTCCGCGATAATCTACGGTAACCTGCGCTGGATAAGCTCGGCCGACGAGGATTTCTCGATTTCTCGGAATCGATTTCTCGTTGGCTCGGAAAATCCGAAGACGGGGATGCGGAGGAAAAATACAGGAGGAGATGCGAATCGCGGATGACCGCGACATTGTAGATTCGACACGAGGGAATCGTGTCTCTTTGCAGTCTCCTCGTCTTCTCTTTCCTCTCTCATTTCTTTGCATCAGTTTCTCCATTAACATATGAATGAATCGGCGTTACTGCATGCAGGATTGATAAAGGTGGTAAATCGTTAAAGATTTATCTACTCCGCAAGTAAGGGAATAATTAAACATATATATATACACAGGTATACGATATATATATGTGACGATCATGACGATCGAGCGTGCTGCCGTCGACTTCGTCTTCATCGTCGGTCTTCCACTCCACCCGATCTGAAAGGACTGAAAGGAACGGCAGCTTACGCGGATAGGACATCTTAGCGCCTCCGAAACGCCGGCGTCATCGGCAGCGTTGCATATTTCATGCATTTTTCATCAAGTTTTTATGAAATACGTCATGCGGACGACACGAAAGAACCGGCAGCACCAACGATATCGCTTTATGTAGCAGGCCGTAAAAAGCGGACTTCTCGCCGATGGATGGATTGACAATCTACCGTGTCATTTATTCCTACCCTCTCTCTCTCTCTCTCTCTCTCTCTTCTCTCTCTTCTCTCTCTTTCTCTCTCTCTTTCCGCAGATATGAAAGTCAATGACCGGCTAACAAAGTAATTTTTCCGACGATTCAATATGACCGACGCGATTCAAGTGTCGGCAATTAAATCGAGCGAAACGCGCGTGTTCCGAATGCGAGCGGCGAGAGGAAGGAAGCCTGCCTTTCCGAATGCAATAAGCATACGGGGACTCGTTACGGCCAAGTAATCCCGCGTACAAATCCATCAATAACGTAGCCGAAACTCACGGCCCTCCGTTGGCCGCAAGCTCCGAGTTAAAGCCCGCTAGCAATTCTAGCCGCGGGATCGATTTATTTACGGGAGAACTTAACGTCTACGTGCAGGCGAAACTTGATGCACGGACGGAGAAAGGCCGAAGACCAACAGAAACCGCCAGTAGTTTCCGATAGCTCGCAACCCGATCCCCCGCTAAGCACTCGCGCACGCTGATGATGTTGATACACGGGAATCAACGACACGGACGAGGAGAAACGCTCGTTCTGTACACGCGAGCGAAGCGCCACGACATTATCGCGCCACGTGACGGGATAACCGCGTGCGCTTGTGCGAATCGCTTCGCGACCCGGAAGCTATGAATATTTTCCGAAGGGAAAATCCCGGGGCGTGCCGGCAACACCTTGCTCGGAGCGTCGTCGATTAGCATGCTAATGCCATTTAAATATTTGTAATCTCCCCGAAACGAGCGCGAAGCGGGCGTTAATAGCGGCGCTGAAAAAACGTACAGAGGGAACAAGAGGAGCGTGGCCCGCGTGATATTGCAATCGCGAATCGCAAATATTGGTTAAATGCGTCGCCGCGGTGCGAATGTATTTATCCGCCGCGGGCGAATCGCCGCCGCGTTCAACTCGCCGCGGAAAGAGGTAAACGAAGATCCCATTGTCGAGCGGCTTAATGCAATACGCCGGAGCGTGACGTAACGCGTCGGGACGGATGCATTTACGTCGGCTTCGAGTACGCACAAGAGCACGCCGTAACTTGCTCCTACCGCACACGGCGGTCATTATGTATTTACTATGGAAAATGCATAAAACATGAGGCGGCGCAAGTGCGCGATGGCAATAAAGCGGTTTACCAAAGCATCAGTCTCGGACAAGTAAATCGGTTTACGAGTCGAGGCGAGAAACCTCCAGCATAATTAAACGTAACATATGCATCACCAGCGGAGCGAGGTGAAACGAAGTACTCGCCTTTTGGAGAGTCCAAAGAGGCGAATGAACGCCGGAGGAACATGTCCGCGTAAGAGAGTCGTGCCGGATGAATATCTCGGCTGCTGGTTACTCGCGTTTCGCACTCGGGATAACGGAAATAGCTGAGAAGAAGAACGAGCGATCTTTATCGGTCGGCGATCGATGTACGCGACCAATCAGCAAAGAATTAACAGAAGCGAATAGCGAAACGTCGCTCGAGCGAAATGAAGTGCGTTTTTCCATTTTCCGCATCCCGTGACACTCGCTGCATCCGGTTTCCGAGACTGCAAAGTGCGAAATAGCGAAGGATGCGTTTAGAGGCGAACCGCGATATCGAATGCACGCGGCTTGCAAGCAACTTTGGTCATATTTTGGAGAAAGAGGAAAGACAACGGAGGTGACAACAACGGCGGCGCGAACCCGAGACGACGACCCCGAGCTATCGCTTCCGATTTTCGACGGCCGATTAATTATTTCCACCAGTAACCCCCGCTAAAGTTCCACCGCGCCGTTTCTTCCTTCTTCGAAGCGCCGCACGTTTCGCGAACTCGGAGAGTTCTCCGACAGTTCGAGTCGGCGGCGTTTCTCCGGGCGTTCGCGCGCTTCTTGCTTTGACCATCGATCGTTACGTCTCTCGAAATGAGAAAACTCCGCGCGACGGCGCTTCCCCGAAGCCCTGCCTTTCGCCGTTCGCTATTCCAAAGTTCGAATGAAATCCGATGTCGCTGTCGCGATGCTCATACTCGCTGATCGTCGGAATCGTAAACGGTCCGGAACTGGTATTCCCTGCCGTAATGCTGTCACTGTTGCTCCACGAGAGTTGCTCGCGAAGACAAGTTTGCAAAAGAGAAATTTATCTCCCGCGCGCATAAGGACGACTCTTTCCGCCGAAGCGAGTCGTATTTATTCCCGCTTCGAGCATCAAGAATTACGCTTTATCCAGAATATAAATTATCAATCTCGAGTTTCGTTTCGCCGGAGGTCTCCTCCTCCTCCTCCTTAGACCGAACCGTTTCGCGGAATCCGCGAAACGTTGATGCGACGTGATACGTAAAGTCACATATCGTCCCGCTTACCGATCACCTGGGACCGGCACTTCTGCTTCGGACAAGTTCCAAAGGCAATTTCGAAACTCCATTCCGGCGGCGCGATGTTCGGATCGGCGCAACAGAGCGCGATTATCGTTCGCATTCTCGCGTTTACGAGCGGAGCAAGGATAGATGCGGAGGAAGAAGAAAAAGGGAAAAAGAGGCGCGCGAGGGAGGCCGAATGACGAGATGGCAAAGGGCGAGCGGGAAATGGGTCAGACGGGGGTAAATAAGGCAGAAATCCGGCAGAATTCGGCCTGGGCAGATCAGCAAGCGACGAGTTACAAAGCAGCGGCGCGCGTACACATCGGCAATCGCTGGCCGGCGCGATGGAGCGGCGAACCGTGCTCGAACGAGATCGATTGTCGAGCACGGGCAGAAACGACGGACGTTAATAGGCCGGCAAGCGGTCTCCGGAGCTATTAAAACGCGGGATACGTTCGTTACGGAAGAAATGGCGAGCCGCCGATGAATATTCAGAGCCGCGAACTGCGGCTGTTCGGGTACGCAAGCGTGCTCGCGCGGCTCGTTTGATGGAAAAATAGCGTTTCGCGTTCGTACGTTCCCGGAATCGCGTATCCCGCTCGCGATAATTCGGGCGGCAATGCGCGAAAAAGCGCATTAAAGAAGAAATCCCGCTTGATTTACTCGGCTAGCCGTTCTCGGTGCGTTTAGAGCGACGCGAGACTCTCATCGAACGTGATCGAGCGGCCTCTTTGGAGCCACAAGATCATAATCAAATCGGTCATCTAATTAATAAATGCTCAGGCTCCATTACGCGAGAGCCATGAATCCGCATAGCAGCGACGCGACGCGCTTACGGTAATCCCCGAGTTAAACGATATATCGGCCGGCCATTTGAACGCGCTATATAACGGACAGCCAGAGATGACAAGAAACTCGTCCGGGAATTGCGTGTCACACCATTGGAACAACGTGGCACACCATTTCCCCATTCAGGGATGCTCGAACTTAAACGCTTAATTCGATACTGTCGTTCTGACTAATTAGCGGTCCCGCCAGATTAAACGCGCGCGTGTATGGAGCGTTTCGCGCGTTCTCCTCGCCAACAAATCGAGTACACCCGAATCGCAAATTCGAGCGAGGCACTCTCCTCGCCCTTCCCCCTCACATATTAATCAAAATCGATCATCGATGCAGTCCGCTGGAGATGCATTCGCGTCTAGCTCACTTGAAATTCGCGAGAGCCGGAGAGATGACTCGTCGACTTTGGCGATCAGCGGATAAATTCGTGGAAGAGCGATGCGATACTCGCGGATCGAAATCGCGCTCGCGACGATTGAGCAGCGACGAGGGCGCGAGATCCGTCAACTCGCGCCCCGAAGAACACATCGGCAGCGGAGCAGGTCGTTTCTTGCGACAATTGCTGATCCTCGACAATCGAATGCATCCGCGTTGCGGCTCGATGCCGACGTATCCGGCGAACTGCCGTTTTGTCGTACCTCTTGAAACCGGCTCGAATTATTCATTCGAAACAACGAGTCGTTGGCGCGATTGTACGCGGCGGCCCCCTTCCTCCGCCCCCGATTTTACCATCCGCGAAACATTCCGCTGAATTCTGCATCACGCGGCAACGCGCGTGTTCGCGAACGCGACGTAAAGAGAAATTGAGAAGGCTAACAAGCGGGGTACGAGCGGCCGCCGGGCCGTACCGAGCCGTGCAACCGACAACTGTATCGTTAGAATTAATTAATTAAGCTCCTTTCGCGGAGCAAAGATTTGTGGCGATTACTCCTGCTTTGCCCGCATTTAACAAATGGCAGTTGGATGCAACATTGCGGTTCTCGTTCTGCTCGGCGGTCGGGCTCGGCGCGCTCGCATGCATGTATAATTCATCGGGCAAATCCGGAAAACGCGGGAATAAACATCAGGGGCATGTATATTTATGTAAAATACACATGGGATTTTCCTTTTGGAAAGTTTATCGGAATTAATAACGGCATATTCCCTCTAACTCCCCGCTCTCTCTCTCTCTCTCTCTCTCTCTCTCTCTCTCTCTCTCTCTCTCTCTCTTGCTTTCGTTCTCGCTCTTGCTGACTCGCTCCTTCATCTTCGGCAGTTTTTAATAACGCGTTACTAAAGCCCAATCAAGTCGCGATTTAATTAAGCGAATAAATCGCAAGTCGATGAAGCGTTTGCGCATCGCTCGCGATTCTTCCTCGAGCGTTTGTGTTTTCCGAACACAAATAGCCGGCTCGTCGAAACGACAACGACGACGACGAAATCTTTGGTCGAGCGAACCGGCATTCTCCAAGAATGCATCGCCATTACGGCTCCCCGCATACGCGGAAGAGAGAGAGAGCTCGCCTTTCCGCTTCGCGCAGCTTAAACTGTCTTCCAGCTCGGCGTTCCGGAACTAAGTTTCCCGCGGAAAAAGATGAATTCACGTTGGGGCGGATTCTCAACTATTGCCAGTCCCATCCCTCTCGGTAGAAGGGCTCATTCGCGCTGAAAGTCCCGGAACAGCGGACGATCGCGGATTTCCGTCTGCGTGACCGACGACGCATTCGGCGAAAATCGTTGTCGCTGATTAATCGCGACATGTATCGCGCGATCTCTCGCAGCGAAAAACACGGCGCGGGTTGCCGTTTGCGAGCGCGCAAGCGCTTAGCAGAACACGCTCGCGATTACTGTTATGGCTTGTCGTGCGGCGAAACGAAAACGAAATGTCACCGCGAGGAAGCATCACGGATCGATGGCGACGAATTTCCGACGAATGCGCGCGCGCGTGTAGCCTTTCGACCGAACACCGACTCATCACTGGAATCATCTCGACGTCGCCCGAGATACGTCGCTGATCTTTCGAAATTCGTCGCTGTCTTTCTCTCTCATTTCTTGCGCAGCAAACAGAAAAAGCAGCTCGAATATTTCCACGTACGTTAGCAAGCTCGACTGTGAGGCCGCTTCGCGTGCTTGTTATTTTGAAAGAAACAACGATCGATTATCGATAGCAGCCTAGCAGAATCAGAAAGGTACGAAGAATGCCCGAAGAAAAGAAATCGCCGGCGAGTTTTCGGCGAGTCTGCCGAGCATCGCGGTGCGGCCGCAAACCCGCTCCGCTTTGAGCTTTGAGATTGAGATTCCGGCACGAAAGCCGAAATTAGATGATGCAAATAACTCGCTCGCGAGTCGTTCGGAAATCCGGTTGATCCGGCGCGAGGACAAAGGCGAGCCGCGGTCAGTCAATCAACCATCTCTTGCGAGATGGGAGAATCTCCTTCCTCTCCGCGCGCGCGATTTCAGCATCGCGTTCTCGCCGACGATCCAACGACAGATACAAACCAACGTGACGTCTCCGTGACGTCCTCCGATCACGATGCAGAAAAGCAAACAAACAAACCGAGCAATGCTCGGAGATGCAAGTCACGCGCGATTACGATGCATCGTCGTATGTAAATCGCGCGTTAAGCCGCGCATCGATCGCTCCCGATGGATGATAATAAAAGCGCGCATAATAAATACATCGATCGCAATCGACATTCGCTCGCGCGTGCTTTCAGAGTCAGATCGGCGCGTGTTCCGGGAACGTTACTCAAGCTCGCCGGAGACATTATGAGTCACGGTAATCATCCTTTCACCGAATTAACGGGCGGAAGTACGACGTAAACACGCGGAGTATTCGAGCCGGGTGCCCCCGAGCGGGGGACCGGGAGGACGAGCGAAATGCAACAGATAAGGGGCGCGGCGTGTCGCATTACCGAGATAAGCGCCGGCCGTGGCAAAGTCATCGCGAATGCAAACGCGTTAAGGGACACACGCAGCCCTCAAGTGTCATCGTTTGATCGGGAATAAAACATTGACGCAATTCCTTGCGCACGCACCGAATCGCCCGCCTTCTCGCGCGGTGCGTTACGCACATGCGCGCATCCGCCTCTGCCTCCTCCGTGACCGATATTTATTATCCTGCACGCTCCTTGCATGCCGCTCCGCTCTCTTATATATCATCGATCCCCCTCCTCCCCCCGGTCCCCGCGCTGCTCACTCATGCGTGATCGAAATAATAGCCAAACGTCACTGAGGCTCGCGGGGCGGGAGGGCAGGCAGGTTTCAGAGAACACGCGCGCGCGGATAGATTCGTTATCGGTTCGATCGGTCGCGACGACTCGCGTTCTTCCTTTTCCGCTCCTTTTACCTCGAGACCGGTCTATTCCGCTCCGCGGAGAATTCCGCCGGACGGCCGAGACGCGCGCGATTTCGGCGAAGGAGACGCGAAGCCGTAAAAGAAATTCCGCCGGCTGGAGTGTTTATTCGCCCGAGCCGCACGCATAATCGCGCGCGAGTGCGTTTGTATGCAAATGCGCCTTTGCGGCCGCGATTCATTCCGCGCTCCTAAACGTCCATGCCGTGAAATATGCGCATCGTACACACATCGTTCGCTCGCTCGCCCGCTCGCCCGCTCGTTCGCGCGTGCTCCGAAAGTGCATTTCCGAGAGAGCGCCGCTGCAGCAGCTGCGGCGAGCCGCCCTGCGTTTGCCCCGGGTATAAATAAATCTCGCGAGATTCGCGGGGAATTCACGCAGACCGCGGAATTCACGCGCTGGTCCATCGGCGCGGATTGACCGCGAGTCGGAAAACAGTCGCGTTCGACGCGATCGAGACGGCGCTCTTCGTAGCAAGTTGCACCCCGCCTCGCCTTTCGAGATTGATTCCGACGAATCGGTCGACCATCGAGGCGGGTTCGCAACCCGCACCGATAAATTGACGATAAATCGCACGCGCGACGGTAGAGAGGGGGAGGGGGAGCCGGCTAACGGGCGTTTGCCTCGCGACGACTCGCGGCGACGAATTTTCGTTGCGCCGGATCATCATGATGGAAATACGCAAATGCGGATTGCGAATAAATCCTCCGGCTAAAATCCTTTATTGCCGGCTGCAAAACGCCGGCATTTATTTCCGCCTAATGGCTCGTGCCGGCAATCGCATTTCGCGCGTGGCGCGCTCGCGCGCCGCAACCGAATTTATCGGATCACGATTTACTTGATTCCCCGACTCGACTTGATATCCTGTAAAACCGGATTACTCGAAATGGCCTGGCTCTAATCTCGGCCGGCGATTATTTATGCGACGCCGTTACCGTGACAACGATTTATCCGCGATGGCCGCGACGATAGCATCGGCGGGAGCTCCGAAACGAAACACATCCGAGCGGATCGTAAAGGGACCAGCCGAGTCGTAATAACTCAAAACGCAATAATTGCCTTTTCGGTTATTCATACGCCCGGTTTTCAGAGACACACGCTCGTCACGAAACCGCTTCTATCGGTTCAACCACCGACTAATCGGATGGTTGACAGCTGCAGGCGCGCCGAACGGCGAAACAGTTTTATAGAACTGTTATTCCGCGGGGGCCTCTCCTCTCTCCCCTCTCCTCGCCGATTCCGGACTTTCATTTATCGCTTAGCGTTCAAAGTCTCTGCGTTTGAGAGCGGGATCTCGATTGCAGCAGCTTCCTCAATTAATCAACAACGCTTTCAAGATCGCTGCTACATAACCTTTGAACGCGTGTAATAACGCGCCGGTTATTCCAGCGCTGAGCATTTCCACGAAGAGACGAACGAAACGTAAAAGGATCGGTGCTCCCGAGGACTGTGCTCTGTTTGAAACAAATACGGGAAGCACAAATGCGCAGAAGCGATCCGGCGCGTGTATCGTCGTAAATTAATTATTAACGTCGAAGCTCCGTTCCGCCTGATATACCGATCGCGAACGCGCAAACGCGCGAACGGTAATCAGAACTGATCGGCCGTTAATTAGCGCCAGACTCTGAGTCGCGCTTGTGTTCGATTCGGTAAAGCTGCAAAAAGCAGAGTCTCGATCGCTCTCGTCGACGGGACAAAAACCGGATCTCGTCACGCTCGCCGCGCGTGTGTTTACCAACGAATCAAGTACGCGAAGAGGGCAATGAAAAAAAGAAAAAGGAAAAAAGAAAAAAGAAAACAGAGCGATCCACGTGAAACTGAATAGATTCCTTATCGTGAGTTACCACACATTTTCGAAACGAGACGCGCGTGGATTCGAACGAGCGAGTCCTCGCACGAAAGGATCGAGACTCGCGCTCGTGCTAGTCCGCTAACTTCAGCCCGCTAGCGGCGCCGCGCACGGGACGCGCGACGCGCCGCGGATGCCGATGCGCAATTTCCATTATCCATACTCGCGCGCCTGTAAACAATGTCGGCTCGCAATACGAATTCAGATACTCGGAATGAGGCACTCACCGGCACTTGTGTCGTCTATCAGGAACGCTTCCTCTCGTCTGCTCTCCGTCGCTTCGCTCGAGTCCGAGAGAGTCCGCCCGTACGTACGTACGTCCGTCCGTCTGTCCGTCTGTCCGTCTGTCCGTCCGTCGACAGGCGAGATGCACTGGCCGATGCACACTTGAATCACTCAACACTCGGCGGTCCGAGCTATTCGTCTCGCTTGCGTCTCACCATGAAACAATCGAACTGACTGAAGTTGCAGCACACACTCACTGACCCGTCGGCGTTAAGGAGGCAACGTCACGCCGTACTCACGTCGCGACTGAAACGCGCTGACTGACTCTCCGTATATTATTGCACACTACGAGAAAATAGTGGAGCGATAGCGCGTGCACGCATCCAACACCCGCACGATGGCAAACGCGACCGCGATACGGCGGTTGCCGATTCCGATTCGTGATCGAGTGCGCCACACACGCGATTCGCGGAGAAACGTCCGACCGTTGCAGTGGTTCGCGTGAATCTACCGCGCTATGCGCGCGTCGCTGACCGCCGCGCGTCGACCCCTACCCGAAAGTCACCCGCGTCGCGCGCAACTTCACGCCGGTAACGCGCGTCCTTCGGCTTTCCGTGGCTAGCGGGATAAACAATGACACGACTGTGATCCGAAAAAATTGGAAATCTTTGCAGGAAGAGGAAGCAAGAAAGATTCGATGCTTCACGTCGTATCGTTATTTATCGCGTTATTTGTTGGACGATCGTGACAATTGCCGTTTATCGAAGTGACCGTTTTAATTAATTCGTCGCTCATAAGTATATTTATTACTGATCAGCGATTGATTAATAGAACGCTAAATTACAGTTATTTGTGGGATAACTTTCGTATAGAGCGCGATATGCTTTGTTATTTTATTGTAATATATAATTTATCATTTCAGACTAATCTAGAAATTTTAGTCGTAGAAATTTGCAACACTGTTCGCCACTGTTTTGAACGTCATCTCGTAATAATAATTCCTTATCCGACGAGAGATCTTTGAATCGATTTCTAAGATGCGTAACTGAGGAACTATCTCCATAAATTATTTTTCTATCCGAAAATTGCGATGAGATGAGATGATGAGATAACGAACTGAGCAAAATTTTGGCAAGAATGACGCAAAGTTGGAACAACCTGCATAACTTTTGAATTTTTAACACGTGCGTGTGTATGTTGCGTGTTGAAACGTTGATGAGTTTTCGTGTACTTTCCAAAGTATTTTCCAGTTTTTAGATTAAGCTCGGGAAGCGTTAAAGCAATCCCGTGAATCGCCTGTGTCATGCAGAATATTATTACATGCAATGTTATTTATATTGTACACAAGCTCACTCTTGGAAAACTTGGAATTATATCGATTACTTTAAACAACTGACAACGGTTCCAACGGAAAGTAAATGTTGCCTTTAATTATGCGATGAACATCAGTGAACGCGCATCAGTGAACGAGTGTATGTTTAGGAGCTACAAAGCACAATGTTCCCGAGTACTTTTAATGACGCGCTTGTAACGCGCCAGACGAATTAAATTCGCGTGATTTTACGAGCGACATTATCGAATGCGGCAATCTTGCGCGCCGGAAACGTTTCATTCGCTCCGATGTGTATTCCATATTTTCTCCCGATGAATGCCGAATAGAAATTCGCTGATTGGACGTTAATTCCGTAGCGATTCGCTTTGCAGCTCGCTTTAATAATACAATCTCTAACACACAAACGCACCGCGATCGAGAATCCGGCGGGGGAGAAAGAAAGAGAATAAACGACTCTCGCGACGCTCCACACGCAATTTTATTGTCCATCTTCCTCCCCTCCTGCAGCCGTCTCCCTCTCTTTTCCTCCCCTCGCACCGCCGGGAAAAGTCCTTATCACCGCGACCGCTGTCGACGATGGGCGATACGCACGCGCCATCAATCAAAGTCCGCATTCAGAGGAGGAAAAGAGAGAGAGAAAGAGAGAAAGGAAAAAAAAGAAGAAAGAACAAAGAAGGAAAAGAGAAGGGAAAGGGAGAAAAAGAAAGAAACTGCTGCAGACGCAAGTCAATAAACCCTTTTATCATCAATCACAGCTCGCTTGTACAAAATCGATCGGATCGGCCTCGCCTGGTTATGCAGTTCGCGGTTTCGCAAGTTGCGCGCGTCCTCTCTTCCCTCCCTCCCCCCCCCCGCCCGATAATGCCGCGATAAGCCGGCGAAAATCGGTTGCGCCGTGCCTTTATTTATCGTCTCGTCTCCCGCGCGCCGTACCGCCGCGTTCCCAGTTTTCCGCGCTTTTGACACGCGCCGCGAATTCGCATGCAGCGCCACACGTTCCGTTGTTCATCCTGCTTTTAATTAGCGCTCATAATTCCGGACGGCCGTCCATCCCCGGCCCGCCCACAGACATTCGTTTACGAATATTGTTATCGAAATCAGATTACGCGTCGCGCGCGCGCGCGCGCGCCGATATATTGTTTTCCCGTGACGTTAGCGAGCGAGCGCGCGCGCACGCACGCGCATAATCGTATTCGCGTCGACGCGGAAAACCGCCGCGCGCGCGAGGACGCGAGTACACGCGCGTAAATGAAATTGGCCCGATTGGGATACGTTAAAATCGATATTCCAAAGCGCATCCCGCATCCCGCCGCGAGTGTTCATGCATACACGCACGCACGCGTGCGCGCGTGTGTATTTTGTGTGTAACGTATAACGGGCGTATATTCGTCCACGAATGCCTTCGCCTTCGCCGTGTTTTCAGAACAGAACGCGATACGCGTACCGGATGTGCATGCATTACGCATCAATGAAGCATCAATCTCAGAGGGATGTCTGATAATCTCGCGCTGATTGGCGTTTGACGTGTACATGCGGACGGATGATAGATGCACACGTGTGTGTCTTTGTATTTCAACTTCGATCACTTCGCCGTGAGAGATCCGTAAAGAACCTGAAGCCTGCCTGATTTCAGCGCTTCGCGTTACGCGCTCCGCTTGTTTCAGCCGCTGCTCCAACGCGAGTTTAGATCATTTGTACGTTCCGTGGGAATCCTATGCGCCCTTTAATTCTATGCGCGTTTAATGCATACACCGAATGTATTCAATAATTAGCTTATAAATTAAACCAAACGTAATATAATAATTAACAACGTGAACTGATAATTATCAATAAATTAAGCGATTATCTTTTATTAGCACCGCCCGACCGTGTCGGAGATTTTGTTTTTTACTTGCGATTACGATTAATCGTAATGCGGAAAGATCAACGGAACATCGATATACACGCGTCCCGCGAATCCGAATCGAATTAAAAGTTGCAGCGCGCGCGATTACGTGACAGCAGTCAGCATGAGCGCGTGGCACGCAGTTTATAAATTATCTCGTGAAAGTTGGCCGGAGCGGTCCAGGATCAGTTTCGCACGCCACGATGACGCGCGTTGACGGTAACGGACGCGACTAAATTTGAATTTTTTATTTCGAGTTTCATATTCTCCCGGCGCGCCGCGCGCGTTGCAAACGCGAGAGAAAACGAGGGGGACGCAATGAGAAAGAGAAAGAGAGGAAGAGAGAGAGGGAGAGAGGGGGAATAGGGGGAGAGACAGATATTCTCCTCGTCGCGGAAAACGGAGCGATACATTAATTAACCCGGCGAGCACGCCGAGTCGGAGAATGATGCTGCTTTTTATTATTACGCGGCACGAGCTGCGAGTGCAGTAAAATCGCTCGTCATTCCCGCTCGCGATCGCAATTGCGAAAAGCACCATCAGTTAACCAAGTCCCGTCCGTCATCCGAGGCCGCGATGCCCTCGGCGACCGCGTCGCCGCCGAATGAAAGGACGAGAGTAAAAGGAGGGAAGAAGAAGAAAAGAAAAAGAGGGAAATGAAGGAAGCATCGTGAGAATTAGCCGGCTCGGAGCTTGCGGCGGGCGTAATTTACCGCGTTGGTAATATTCCGCTAGCAGGACGGCGCGTGCAAGGACAGTCCGACAGGCGGATAACGGGAGAAGTTGAGTTTTCCCCTCTGCTTTTTTTTCCGCCTCCCTCGCGTCACTCGCGCGACTTCCCGCAGCTTTCCCGCGGCCGGCAATCACCCGAACGGCAGACTAATGATCGCATAATTAAAAACGCGCCGGCGGTTTAATGCCGACGCGCCCGGAACAAAGGAGTCCCGGGAGGACCCATCGCGGGGCGAGAACGAGCGCGAAGGAGCGTTTCCGGCCTGACGATCGGACGTGGACCGTGACGCTTCGGGGGCAGCAATAAACTTTACGCGCGCGACAGGCCTGCTCTGAGCGGGAGAAGCACGCCGCGAGGAACTTTTCCATTTTCCGTATTACGGGTGGGCGATGGGTGTTTCCCAGAGGCAGCTTCGATCTCGAGATCGAACGAGTGACGAACCGACGCATTCCTTGGTGGAGAGACGAAACGGCCAGACGATGAAAAGAAAAATTCAATATCTTCCTCCTATTGGACGCGTCTCGGCGAGTTTAAGAAAAACTAAAGCGTGCTGGATTCCTCGTGCTGGGAATTCCTCTCGGCAACAATTTTGAGTAGGACATCTCTCCCTCTCTCCCTCTCTCTCTCTCTCTCTCTCTCTCTCTCTCTCTCTCTCTCATTTCTCTGCGAGCTCAGCAATGAGCAAGAAGTATCTGTTAAATACCGGGAATTCGGTTTAATTAAATCCGGGATTCGGGAAGACAAGTAATCGCGTTCTGTCGCTACGTCCATCCGTTAAGATTGTTTTGTCGCTATTAGCTTAAGCTCAAGAGCCCTAATAAGCTCACGCTGGGATCCCCTCAATCCGGTAAATCGATCTAACGTTATCGAGACTCGTATCTCGACATGTAGCTCCTCGATGACCGCGATTTCTACCGGCATTCTCATTCAGGCTACGCGCCGCTGCAGGCTAAAGCGCCTGATACTTCGTAATTGGTTATTGGTTACGTATCGCAAGCATCCGTTAGCGGCTCTTGGATCCCTAGCTTAGATCCGTAGTTAATAAACTTGCGCTCGCGCGCGTTGCGACAATTCCGCGAGCCGGGCGTCCGAAAGCAGCGTCATCGTTGATATCACTTTCTGCCCCGATGTGTCGTGGCCACCGACCTGCGCTACGAACTCTGACAGGCGCCTCATTTCATAATTCATACGCGCGGTGGATGTCGCGCAATGATAAAGTGATATTGTGTTGCAAATTTATATGATACATGCCCGCCCACGCCATTGGCCGACGCGTTTAGGTAATGAGATTCTCTAAGAGAGGCTGCACGGGATACAATTGACGCGCGGACGTTCCTCCATGATGAATACGGCGCCGGGGATCCTTGGCCGCCGATAAATCCGCTCGCGGATTTCCGCGAGCGAATTCGCGCCGCACGCTTGGCGCACCAATTAAACGGCCGGCGCGATCGCTGCCACGAAATATCGCCGATATAATCGAAACGTCCCGCACAATGCGACGCCGACGCGCTGCGCGTGGCATGAAACGCGACGCCGCAATTTCCGTTGTTCCTCTCTCTCTCTCTCTCTCTCTCTCTCTCTCTCTCTCTCTCTCTCTCTTTTTTATACTTCGACCCTTCCCGCATGTATGATCGATTCTAATGAAATTGCGTGGCGCCGCGATATCGGTGCTGATATTATCAGCATGCGAGATTATCGCGAAACGTCAGTCAGCGGAGAAAAAAAGGAGAGAAAGAGAAAGAGAGAGAGAGAGAGAGAGAGAGAGAGAGAGAGAGAGAGAGAGAGAGAGAGAGAGACGGAGAGGGAGAGAAGTAAATCGTTTATCGGTCGTTGTTTCGCTCGGCTCGGCACGGCGGAATCCCCCTTTTTCGTGCGCTTCCGGCCGCAGTTTCGCTGCTGCTCGCGCGAGCAATATGCGGGCTCCACGGCGGCGTAAAATCGCGCGTAACGTCTGCGTAATTTATGCTGCAATACGCGCGTTACGCGCGTAACGTTACCGGGAACGTTATGCGGGGAAATAACAAACGCACCGAGCGGAAGCTCTCACCCATTCATCGCGCCGCGTCCCGGAAGGTATCTCTCCATTCGGGGATATAATTCGATGATTATTACATTTATTAACGTCGCGGCTCAACGTTAATAACGCGGAGCACGGAATCATTATCATTTTATTCGCCCGATCGATCCGATAAACGTTACAAGCCGCCCCGCTCGTCGCGCTGTGTATTGCTGCGCTAGTTGACGCCGATTATCAAAACGGTGTATTTATTGCGATTTGCCACGCTGGACATGGAGTCGCATATATTCCTCGAAAAACGTGACTCGCATCGAAACTTGCAGATTAGCCGCGAATCGTGTCAAACAATACATTAGCGCGACGGTGCATTCACGTGCGCCGCGATGCAACGCAGTGCTCGATACGTGATCGAAGATATGTACATTTTAATCAACTTAACAGAGAGAGATTAATCCGTCTGATTGAAAATCCGGGAATAATTCACGCGTAGCCGTTATTAAATTTGTTTGTTTTAACTTGCTTACGCCAACTCTATCGAATCAACCAGAAGAATTCCTTTTGAAGCGAGAGCCCTTACTTGCATGAGCTTGCACGAGTTGTACGACTGAGACGCTTCAGTCAAGTACAATCTTGCTACGAAAGAAATCGCTGCCGAGGCAGCGACCAGTTCGCGATCGGATTGCGATCATTCGATTGCGATTAGTCATGGCAGTGTGCTCGCGATGAAAACTACAAAGAAATCCAGCTGTGATGCTTTTTACTCGTGCGACTGAAACTTTTCGGAAAGTGTTTCTTTCGACTCTGGTCGGCAAAACTTTCGTACACGGGACGTGCGTCATTCGTATATCGATTGCGGGGGTCACGACCGTGCGCAGGTCAGTCCGCGTAAGTTCCTCTTTCCCTAATTGTACTTGTTGCACTTGGGGTCAGATGCACACGGCTCTGGTTCTGGCGTCTTGCCAAACCCTTGATAAATGATATCCTAATATGGCATGCACCCTTCTCCCAATCCCCCTTCTCCTTCTAATCCCACGCGAAATTTGTTGGAATCGTGGTATCCATGTCGATCTCGTTGACCGAAGAACTTGATTGGAACTCTCCAGCTCTGCATGCGATGCCTGTAGACCCGTAAACGAAGCGAATAGGCAGAAAGGATCGTGTCTTTGTTGGTAACGTGCGTATCGATTTTGATTTGACGTAAGAATCGAGCACGAACATTACCGAGGGTAATCTGTTTGCGGAATGCTAGAGCGCGAATTTTCAATCTGATTTAGTCGATACGTTTGCATCGCCAAACGGGCGAATATCGATTGCAGATTACGCTCTGTTTGCGAGCGAAATATGTCGCACGGTTACGCATGAATATAAATGACGTATAATTAAAGAGTGAATTAACGAGCGACCTACTGGTCCCTGCATGCGTGACAACGCCAGTTGGAACTGCCAAGTTTACGCGCGAGCGTGCTGGTACTAACGATTAAGCATCATTAAACCAGCACCCGTAATTAACGAGTCCTTATATAGAGAGCACACGGGTGCGCCGTTGCTACCTGTATAAATTGCGGCTGCATGCAAATGTCAATTACAAAAGATTCGGGTATAATCGATCCGCGGAGCACCGCGAGCTTCTTTTCGTTCTTGCATCTCAAGCATCCGAACGTTTCCTAGCAACAATAGAAGATCAAACGAGACTCAGGTAACATTGAAGTAACGTTGCGGTGATTATCGAGCATTCGACATGAAACAGCGACCAAGCCGAAAGCTAAGAGGAATCTGACGTGAGATCCGCGAGAAACTTAGCGATAATCGATGCATCGAACATTGTTTCTGCCTCTCTAAAGAATGCCTCTATTCTTTCGAGAGACGATTTCGATCTCTCGTCGATCGCGAGATTGGTTGGATATCCATCGAATATTCGCTGCGCGGATCTTTTCCCCGATTAATTAACCGAGGACATTTCCGTGCGAAGATACAACGCGGAATATTGCGAGTCGAGCGAGCACTGATTCGCGCGCGCTTTGCACCCGCACACTGTCGCATGTCGCGAATCAGCATCCGGGAGGCGAATCTGTTTGAACATGTGTCAACGATACCCGTTACCGTCGATCCTTATTTGCACGGTCAATAATGGACGGACGTGAGGAAATCTGACCATTCGCCGTCTCTGTTCCGCTAGAAACCCGCAAGAGAATCCGCGCTGGACGCGACGTCGCTGCGAAGCGCAATCCGATAAATCAGCATCTCGTCGCATCCGCCGGCGCTCGTAATAGCGCCCTTTAGGACAGAGGGAGAAGAGGAGGGCGAAGGGACGATCCGATAGAAAATTTCGCGGAGGGCGGTTGCGTTAACGTAACGGAATGCAATTCTCGCGGCCTTCATTTCCGCCGTCCGCATGGCGGTCCGCGCGAAACGCGATAACGCGGTATCAAGGGCCCCCCTCGTAAATTGAGTTTGAATTAACAATTATGACCGACGCACGATCGCGGACGGGCGTGAATATGAGCGTAATTACGTGTATTGCCGCGGCACTCGAAACGATCCTTCCAGGATAATAAACGGAATCCGTGCGCGCGCGTCGCGAATTGTTCTCCAGCGCGATCGCAAATCGCTCGCGCTATACCGACATGCGATATTAAATTGACACACTGATCGGTTGGATCTCGTTGACGCGATTAAGCCATTTGTTAATACGCTCGATTTGCGGCGTATTCAGAGAGATTTGCGCATCTTGATGAAGGCGAATGTTACGTCATCTCTTCTCTCCTTAATTATTTCAGGATGTCAGTCACGCGAAGACAAGGAATTTAAAATTATCGGAGCAACTCGCGTGCAAACATCCCGAACAAGTCCCTTAATCGTCGTAATTAGATCAACCGTGCTGCCGACTTAATTACGCTGCAATTAAATCAATTTTTAGCGGTGTACGTTCCGTTGAAATTTTACCTCAAACACTTTCGAACTTTACTCTTGGCTTCGTACACCGCTGTTGATATAACAATGCGCAAGATGATTGTATCATCGAAATAATCGAAATGATAAATTCAACGACCAAGCTTGAACGCAAAAGTTCAGCTTCAGATGTGACAAAGTATGATGAATTGTTAAAAGAAAACTACAATTTCCATGTTGGACTCGACGAACTGCAGCTCGAGGACTTCCTTCTCTTGAAAGACGCGCCTCCGAAGAAAGAGAAGCTATTTTCGTCCGCGAAAGAAAATTCGTGTTAAAATTCATCGATGTTCCTTGCTAGATTTTCCGCGAAACTCGCGATTCTAGTTTTTCTCGATACGTTATGACAGCGTTTTGTACATTCAGACGACTCGGCGAGCACGTATTCGAGAGACACAATGTCGATAAGTCGCGGTTTGTGCACGTCGATGTTGCGTCATGCGAGTTGTGAACTATTGTAAATAACGGAGCTTGCTTAACGCATCTGAGAAGGACTCGCAATGTCGAATCCGCGATGTCGAGAGTAATCTCAACTTGGTTTCGCTACGCGGTGTTCTCCTTACGGTTGGTACATTTCAGATCGAGATTTCGTTCGTCATCACCTACGGTATCGCGATCATGCGTATCTCTAGCGGGAGATGCGGCAAAAGGCGCTCGTATTTTATGATCATCCGCCGTATCTCACTGCTTCTTATCGTGACGTTCTAACTACGAAACATGTCACCCCAGAAGACTGCACTCGCTTATCGCTCGCTCCTCTCCGAGGAGGTCTATACGCGGCAGGATGTTAATTATGTTTGTACCGACAAGGCGCAATTCAATGCGCTGGGACGCAATTCATTATTTCATGTTTAATGCGAAATTTTCGTTACACGTGTTTTTTCGCAGTCCCAAACGAATATCGGAAATTCAAATATCGAGCAGTAGCCTGAATTTGGTTCGATAAAACGTACACGGATTAAATATGTAATATTATGTGTGACAAATGTATGTTGCTGGTGCGTGTATAGATGTCATGGTGGAATGTAAAGTAGAAAACTATTCCGGACGAAAATATGTGATATATTTTACTTTGAAGAAACATTTTCAAGAGAAATCAAAGGAAACTTTTCCTCTTCCTCGAAATCCAGTACGACAATGTAATTAATCTATAGTTAGCATCTTCAATTAATCTTCGACACGTGCAGCAGGTGGCCAACGAATTTCATGTCAGGCGTGCGATTTAATCATAAATTCCGATCCGAGAGAAGGTAATCGTGCGATGAGACAAAAACATTTAGGCTATATTCGAGCTCAGCGTAATTATAATCGGCCTAATCGGCACGATAATTGTATCAATTAGGAGCAAACAAGCGGGAAAGTATCGAGAAGGCTGTGTTAAAGTAATAAACGAATGCTATCATGTTGATATCAACGATTGTCGACTACATTGTAAATTTTTAAAATACGGCATTATGTGGCGGATTAATAATGTCGTAATTAAACAAATTATTCATGCCAAAAAGGCGTGCGCGAGAGACACGCGAGACATTAATGATATTCAAAAATGTATACGTAGTTAAAGCGCGCGATATATATTCCGTTTTGCGGGAACAATCTTGCTGAAATCTTGATAAGCGACGTTACTCCGGAAAAACAGACGATTTTTAAATTATTTAGCATAATAAAAACGCATAAAAAATTTTCTGCGATTTTACAAAGCGCCGCGATATAATTGCGTTTAATACATTTGTTTCGCAAATTCGATAATCATACATTTTAATCGCCTTCGGATCGAATAACTTTCGCATGAAAATGGTTTATTACAAATTAGTTGAACAAATTAATTCTGCCTTACTCGGCCATTATGACTAAACAGCGTTTTGCGTAATGGAACTCGTCTCATTAATTACATATGTGTGTATGTGTGTATGTATACTGTGATATAACGATAATAAATGATATAATGATGATCATATCATTTTAAATGACTGTCGGGAGATAATTACATCACTCTCTGTAAATCTCAATTCCACAATAGCATATTATTAGCAAATCATTCACTGTTAAGAAAATGCGATTTCAAGGCTTCCTTGAAACCACACCAGGCATGTCCCGTCAGAAACAAACAGAGAACTTTTCTCGAGTTTCTTCGACATCGAGCGTCTCGAAGCTGCTCCCTCGAACGTTAAATCAATCCCGCTTGAAATCAAGATAATCGAAGAATGATGACAGTCAGATGGCGATTACGCGAGCAGCTAGATATCGCGGAAGAACCCGCGCAATTATCAACGGCTTTTAATCAAGCCCGAACTGCACGACGACCGACGACGCAGGAGGGAGGAGGGAGCAGGGGGACCGTCCATACGCGATATTTTTTTACGTTGTTGCGCGAAAATTCGTTCAAGCGGAACAGCAGCAACGTGGTCCGGCACGGTTGCTAATCACCGAGTGAAAATCTCGAATTAATGGCACGAAGCCGCATGCGGAATTCGGAATTGACGGCGCGCAATGCCTAAAACATTCGGTAAAAACGTTCTCGTCTCGTCCGCCAATCGTAGGTCGTACACATATGCGAAAACGATAAATGCCACCGCACACGACCGCATACGTTTTACGCAAATGCCGCAGCTGCGTCACGCAAACGGAGTTATCGGTGAGTTCGCGCGATAGCGCCGATCGAAAAGTTTTACGGCGGGAAGGGAAAGGTTACCGGTTGGCAGATACGCATTCGCGTTTGACGAAATCGTTGCGGTGCTTGCTGACGAGCGAACGTTGTTGCCGATTGTTGCAGTTATCTTGTAATGAAATGGAATGATGAATATGAGCCGAGTTATGCTTCATCATTCAACGACAACAGTAACTCGTTCTCGTGACTTTGTTTCTATTATGCAACGCAAGTCCCTGTTGTGTTCGATTAGTGCAACCTTTCGATCCCGGTGATGAGAATTTTTCGTTAGACGGTCCAGGATTATTCCAGCAGTGGGGCATCGTGAGTGATTCCACGCGGAATATGTGGAGTAAACGAAACAAATCTTCAGCATCTTAATTAAAGCGGGGCAGGTGAATTTTTAAACGAGCGAGAAACCGAGAGATTAACAACCCGGGGACTAAGACTCGCGCGTTATTTCCCTTCTTTCGAAAAGTAAGATATTACGGCCATTAATCCACGCGAATTCCGGCTGCGCCAGTTGCACCGGAGCCTTCCCCGGCAGTTCTTCTTGAGGTAAGTTTCCTGCTGGAAATTTTACCGAATTCTAGCCTGTGAAATAAAGTTTCACAAGATTTTCACAAGATTATCTGCGGTTTTCGTAATTATCTCAGGCAGCCATGCCGCGCGCCATTGCAGTGATGATTCTATATCGTATATTCAGATTATCAAGTGGAAAGATCATTTACACGAAACGACGGGATCTTGATATTTTTATCTTCTCTCTCAAGAAATACTTTATCTCCATCGTGAAAGTGCGAAGCGTCGTTGCACGCTTTCTTGAAGAAACGGAAAATATTAAAAAATCAAACTTTGAGCCGTAAGTCCTAATAAACTCATTCCGCCGTTGAGATGGATTCGACATCGAGTTACAATCACCCGAGTCGCAAATACCAAATGATTTAATTCTTAAAATGCGTTTTAAATTCTCGCGGCCGAGATCGCGAGCGAGTACAATCTCCCGCGGCTGGAGAATGAATTCGCGCCAAGATCGAGAGCGGAGAGGAACGCTCCGCTGCGAGTGTGGCAGTGCGCAACGCGGAGGTCAAGTGATCATGACGCAGGCAGCCATTAGCATCGAGCAATTGTTAACGCCGAGCACTCGACAATTCGCAGACTTAATGAGACGTAAGACGTCGCTTGGCCGGTGCTTCGGTTGTTCATTAGCAACTCGCTTCATCGGGAAGTGTGCGATTTTCCAACGAAGGAACGCGCCGGAAAGGGAGCACAAACGGAGCGCCACCCCTGTCTATTGATCGGTCACCGGCTCCGCTCAACATGGCGCCGGGGGTGGCGTTCGCGCTCAGCTTCATCCTCGTCATCAGCCAGCTCCAGGATGGGCCCGGCTGCCTCGCCAAGAGCTTCACATTCCCCGAGTATCCGTACAAGGAGACCACGAAGAACGTAAGTCGGCCGTGAGTCCGTCCGCCGAGTCCCACCCCGGTGACGCGAGTGGTGCGCGCGAACGCTCGTACCGAGGTTATGGCGCGAACAACCCTTATTCGTTCGAGGGTGATGGTCTTTCATGACGACGTACACGTCAGTCATGCGAACACCCGTTCGCCTTGGTACTCCAACTGGCTGCCACTAGTGCGAATCGCTAAACGCGGATGCGTGGAACGTTCTCGAGTACGTAGGATGAATCGCGGATGATTCGTCGTGAATTCCGCCGGCTTGACAATCGAAGCCGTGATTTTGACAAAGTGCATCTCGATATGATCGTTGATCGTTGATCGTGCGATCGTTGCGCGAATAATTTTCACGTCGAGATTCTGACGCGGGACGGATATCGCTTCGGGTGGCCGAGGAAACGAGGCCGAAGGGAGGCGAGCGAAGAGACTGCGATCGATTTATCATTAAGCCCCGGGGGTCATTCGACTAGAGGTCAGGGTGTGTAGCGTCCTCGAAAGTTGTCGCGCACGGATACGCTCGCGAGTTCGCCAGTTCTGGGGACGCGGACTTTATGGGCATTTTAACGCGAGGCTCTCTCGCGGTTTTCGGAAATGGGAAATGTACGTCCCCGATGCGGCGAGCACGTGTCGAGAGAAAGCAGAAATGTTCTCTGGATCTCTCCGTGTACGCGGGGAGAGACGGAGAGTTGGAATCGCGATTACGGACTCATGCTGCAGCAACATCGGCCGTAATTGAGGTCAATCTTCCGACGTGCACGAATCAATTGTCCCGTATATCGCTTTATTCCGCATCGCGGAATGCAGCCACTTAATCATCTGCGCGAGCGACGAGAATGACTCGCCCGAATCGAGAAGAAGGTCGAAGACGCGCGCGATCGCGAACGTAACGAAATAATCGACTATATTTATTTGCAGCAGGACATCCGCAACAGGTACGGTATATCGAAGATGAACTTATTTAGATGAGTTTAGCGTTGCACTCGAATCCCGTTCGCGTTTAAGGACTTAAAAATTTAACGATTAGGGAATTCACGTCAGGCAAGCCGTAACGTTATTTTGGTGAACGTTGCCGTAGGAGCTTCTCTTTAGACAGTTCGAGCAGGCTTGCGAGGACAGCGGTGCTTGCAAGCTATTGTCGCAACACAGGAGCGGTGGCGTGGCGAAAACGCGTTGCATCCGCGAGTGCGTCTCACCGTCCTGCTACAAGGAGATCTATTTGTTCGATCAGGTACGTGTACACGGAATATACGCCGCGCGATTAGTATATATACGCGTACATATATATATATATATATATATATATATACAATTCCACTAATTACGTTTGATTATTGCGTGTACGGGCGCTGCACGAGCGCAGACGCTGCGCGCGTACACACGTCGACACGAGACATACACGCGCGCGCGCACACACGGCACGTGTTCGGAACTCTATCACGCACGTGCGAGCGGTATGGTAACGTATGATAAACACGTTTCAGTTGGAGGAGGGTGAGATTGACGTGAGATTAAATTCCTTCAAGGGTTGCTTCATGCAGCGAAACGCTCGACCGCGCAAATAAAGAGGCTCGAGGAGGAGACGCAGGAACGGAGGAACCTCTAATCGCGAAGGGAACGATTAGCGGGCGAGTCGGTGTACGGTGTTTAATTGTCTCCCCCTCTCCGTGGGACGGGAAGGAGGGTAGGACCCACCCTCCGTGCGAGGAAGTACGCGATCGCGGTCCGTCGACGCTTCTTCGCCGTCCCGGATGGGCTTAGATTGATGACACGGCACGATCGCTGCACGATGTGCATGACAACAGAGTAAAAGAGTCACGAGAAACGCATATCATGCACAAAGGTAGTTAGGAGAGGAGAAAAAGGAGAAGTAGCGATGCATATCGTGCAGAGTCGCATTTCGGAGCGTGCGAGAGGAATACACCGACGAGTGTCGATCCGATTCGCGTATATAGTCTCGAATGTAACGATCCTTTTCTACTTTTTGTACTTGCACGCGTTTACCTATACAACGTAATTCGATCGTGACGTTTGATGATAAAAGCAACACGCACGGAATAATGGAGTAGACCGCCGACAGCTGGCTGCACTAGCGTTAACGATTCCGCTCACACCGCTCTTATCCGCTTTCATATATCACCCGGTTGGGAAATATACCTCGAACACTGATATGTATCCGATCTGTATGATAATATATACGCATGTTACTCTTGAATAATGCAATATCTCGATAGTATAGCAAGGATGGCGAATAGCGATATCTCAAGACCACGTGTACGATATTATTGCGCAATTTTACTCTCTCTTAAAGAAATGCCGAATACAAATTCTATATACATATATGAATATAGAAAGTAAATTACATCGATTTAACGGAAGGCTTAACGATATCTCGTTAATGATCTTTACAATTTGCGCGTAAATGAAATTTACAATTTCTTCCTCGATATGTACATATACATATGTATGAACTACTCGTACTGTGATACCACGTGATAATCTACAAGATTGTTATTGTTCACTCGAAAATTGTGACAGCTGAAATGGAAAGATATACAGAAATATAAGAATGTGAAGAAACAAGCATAAAAGGTGGCAAGAAGTGTGAGACCATGCGGAACGTTAATTTATTTCAGATTCTCCGAGTAAGTCGTCGCTTACCGCGCTTTGCAGACTCAGGTAAGCATCCTTCAACCCTTTCCTATCCACGAGCGCGGAATATTCCTTCAGCTGATCCAGAGCCTCGTCGAAGGGTGCCTTGAAGAGAGATCTGCTGTTCCACGGTACGTCTTTGCAGTTCGCCTTGCGATAACGTAGCCACGTAACGACGAAGTTGACGAAGTGGCACGATACGAGCCGCATGTTCACGATGTTCGAAATCAGATCGTAGTTGCTCATTACGGTGCAGAGATGAGGCAGCAGTTTGGCCACTCTGGCATGGCAGAAGTCTAACAGAGCCACCAGACACTGGTATACTAGGTCCTTTTGAGTCGGATCCTTCTGCAAAGAGACAATCGCGACATCAGCTCGTCGTCGTGCTACGCTTGCCACTAATAATCACTAAATTGCACGATATTTTATGCAGAAACGCGGTGCTTGCAAGGGATGTTAGCATCTCGCTCCTTACCCTTCGCCGCGTTCTTAAGCTTTTTTTTAATTTCCACCGACCTGCATGTGGACGATATGGAGAAGCTCGTATAGATTGATAAGCGCGTCCACGCCAGCGCCGATGTTCTGCAGGACGATGGCCTGGCCGTCAGTTTTTTGCGTTAAGAGCTCGAGCACTAATTGCATCCCGCTTATCGAGCAGTACGGTGATGCCTTCGCACGCATTAGTAGGTCAACCAAGTTTTTTACGTGGATTCTCAATGGTTTTCTGCACTGGGAAGAGAAAATCCGCGTTCTGAGATCTCGAGATGGCAAAGATGCAAGATTTGCATACAACGTTTTGCTCGATTACCGTTATCAAGGTTTTCTTCTGGCAGTAGATGATGAAGGCTAACAGTTTTACGCTAATCGCACATAGTTGCGATGTATCCTTCGCGAATCCATACGCGTACAATATTTTCAATAATCTGCATGGATTTTCTATGTAAATTTCGAGCACTGTAATTGAGAAATTCCGATTCGATTTAAGAGATATTCTCTCGATTCTCGATGCTCGATGCGACCTTTGGATGCGACTGGGATAATTATTATTCGTTTCCTTTTCTTCTTACCTTTCAACGATTTACGTACCATGGCGGCAACCAACAAGATATACGCTTGCGTTACAATCAGACTCATAAACTTTGAATCTTCTTTTTTCTTCTTCAATATGATGTTAGCAATAATGTCAGCGCTGCGTGTGATGAGATGTATCGATATTCTATGCGGTTGAATAATATTAGCTAATTCCAGAACTGCTTCTATATGCACGACTGCAAATCACGATAAAACGCTCTGATGGCATTTAATATCAGTATTAACCGCGATATTAATTCTTGATAATAAGATATAAGTGACGTAAGTAAAATAAATCTTTAAACTTTACGACCGGAATACTCTAGACTCGAGGAAACTATAGATCCTGAAATAACGAACCGGTAGCCGTGTTATACTGCATGAGGATATTCGGTAACATGTACCACACAATTTCCGCGATCTCGTCGATCTGGCTTTTATCGTCCTTGTAGGTTTCGATTACCTGACCAAGTGCTTTCGCGGCCAAGTTGATAATGCTTTCGGAATAGTCGGCTTGCAACACGATCTATTTGAAAACAGATAAAGACCATTGCTGAGTGCCAATGTCCAATCCAGTTTCACGAGCGAGTCACGTTAAACGCCACGCGCAACTTGTTTCTAATAACAAAACATAAGCTCGAGATTCTCCTTCTTCAAAGAAAATCTGAAGAGAAGAGAGAGAGAGAGAGAGAGAGAGAGAGAGAGAGAGAGAGAGAGAGAGAGAGAGAGAGAGAGAGAGGATTTATCATATCAGAGATGATTAATTGCATGCTCATGAGGATAAATACTCGCCAGTAAACGGCGGATCACTTTGTCGCGGTTAAACGACAATAACGGCTTGATGTCGCCATCGGACTCTATCAGCCATAAATCCAAGACTTGATTGATGAAGTTTTGGGGAATGTCCGGACACTCGAGACAATAATGCAAGAGATCGATGTGATGGGTATAAAACTCGCTGAGCTCAAGGTGCTGCAGAATGCTCGTCAAATGACTGACCGCGTTCGTGTAATTAGATATAAGATAAGGACGCGGATGCGATAGGGACGTCACCTGCGTGAAATCGAGCAGGATTAATGCACGGCGAACGGCACGACGATAAACTTGATACTCACCGCGAATAAGAACCACAGCGGTTTCAAAGTCAGGACGGAAATCGGCGCGGACTCCTGCAGCGACACGATCCTCGCGATCAACGACTGTAGGGACACCGTGTCGTTCCTAAAAGTGCAATCCGGGTGCGTTACACGCGAATTAATGTTCTGATGAGACGAGAGTGGTAGAAAAAAAGGAACCAAGTAATCTCGTACTCCCGAGTGCCCTGGAAGTGATAGTAGAGCAAGACCATGAGAGCTGTTCCATCTTCTCCGCGGTGCGCCACGGCGTCGTTCCATCGCTTCGAGTCCTTCGGCAGTTGCAGGAGACCTTGGCGCAGCGTATTCGCGAACGTCGTCGTGTCCTTGCAAAATGCCGTTTTGCCAAGAATGCTCAGGATTCGTGATAGCAACACGCAGACGAGCCTGTGTAACTTCTTCCTGTAATGCATAACGATGCCTGCATACCGTTGCCCTCAGATTGTCTTCAAGTTTGGATTCATTACCGTTTTGCAGATTTCGCATGATAGCGTAATCAAGTTCACTTTGTAACTACGAAGCTTGGCAAGTAGCGTTAAATATTTCCGTCATTCATTTCCGGCATTAGTCTCGTGCGTTTTATATTCCTTACGTTGCTCTCTACATTTCTACATCATGCGTGTATATAAATTTGTCCAAAGTGCGATATTTCTATGATTATCAATGGTTACAGGAATATTTCAGCTAACGATTTGCTCGCGTTAAGCGCTCGCGCTCGCGATACGAAGAATCGCTGTCGCACTTTGGCGATGTAATCCTATTAACTCGCGCAGCATCGGAAACGAGCGATCCAACTTACGGGAGTTGTACAGTTAGGCGCAAGAAGTACTTGAGATAACCATTGGCAGCCAAGTGGTTTGATAGGTCGTCGTGATTGCAGTTTCTCAGCTGGTATAAGTTGTTGAAGCAGGAGACGAGGTTTCTGTGAAACTCGATCGGGTCTATACGAGACAAATTCGCGTCCTGAAGAAAAACGTCAAAAAGGCTCTCGTCATTCGCTCGCGTCATTCGTTAGATTCGGCTTAAATTCTACAAAGCTTTCTAACGAGCGTACCTTAACATACGGCACGATTACGTTCATCGTCGTGTTGTAAACGAAAGCTGAGAGATCGGCTACCGTAGTTTGGCGAGCTGTGAGGATCTCGTCGCTCATGTCCTCGTCAGCGTCGATGTTGCAGAATCTGCGAAATTTTTGCGGATCAAGCAGACTGAATGGATTGATTCACTGGATGCAGAATCAATCTCTCTCTCTTTCTCTCACCGAAAAACGCCGTCGCAGGTGCCGCACAGAAGGGCAACGGCGCGCAAGGTCGTATCGTCGTCCTCATCCTCGCCGTATTTTACGATATCCGCCATCGACTTGAGCGCGTCGCGGCACACGTCGATCATCAGCTTCGCGGTGTCGTCTTCATCGAAGACCGCTCGTTGCAGGAGCACGTTCAGCATCGCGACGGCCGTGAATCTCAGCCTGTTCCTCGTCGAGTCCTGAATGTCCAGATTCTTCAGGAACAGCACGACTTGCCGCGGTACGCAGACAGCGTCAAAGTTCGCGGTGAATCTCGACGATCTAAAAATCGGACGGGACGGAGAATGTCGAGAGAGTTCTGAGAACGCTTCAGGATCGTCGCAATATCAGTCGCATGACGTTATTACCGCTTCAATATTAATGGGATCGTTAAGATCGAGATTATTAACAGGTTTTGTCAACTTTATGCGCGTCTGTCGATCAATTGTTACAAATAACCGTCGTACGAACGGTAAATAGCCGACATGCCTTATTCTGAATAATGACAGATATAATAATCAATAATATAACAAATACAGCGATCTTAAAAGAAAAAGACAAAGAGAGAGAGAGAAAACGGATTTACAATGCACCAACAATGCGATCGCGTTAACGTAAGCATAGCATTAGTAACAAATAATCGCAGATTGCGTAATAAACACGCAGTCGTGATTGTAAATGGTGCCAAATCGCGGAAGCGCCCTGCTTCGTTGCTTTCGTTGAACCGCGCGCGCGCGCGGAAGAATACCTGACGAGCACATTGCAGACGCCGTGCACGACGTCCTCCAGCAGGCGCGAGCGCGTGAGCGATCTGTTAATGCAGTAGCTGAGCCTCAGCATCGATTCGGTAGCGCACGCGGCCGTGTAGTCCTCGTAGAACTCCTCATGGTTGCTCATGAGCTCCAGGCACTCCAGAGTGGTCCTGCAAAATGAAACCTCAGGCGTTTTTCCATAACAGTCTCGCTGTCGCGTCCACTGAAAAGATTTCGCGAGGAAATCGAGCGGATTGCGTCTCACGGCGCAAGACAGAAAGAGAGAGAGAGAGGGGAGACGATGCGCATCGAGCTTACCTAACGAAACCCTCCTCCGCGGTTTGCAGGACCTCGCACACGGTGGAAATCACGTTGAACCTCACGAGTTTCCGCACGATGATCCCCCGGTTCCCCTCGTCCGCCCTCTTCAGGAACGTTGCGATTTCCTCGACGACGCGCACCTGTCCGTTTTCATTCATTCGTTTTCTTTCTTTCTTTCCTTCTTTCTCTTTATCGCGGGGACAGTAGCGGGGAGGACATGAGGGAAATGGATGATGGAGGAATTTAAAACGCGCTCGGCGTGAAACGAAAAGCGAGCGGAGAGGCAAGTGCTATGATTTGTTGCCGTTAACGCGAGAAGGTCGTTGCGAGTCAACATGTCGATCTTACCTGCGCGCTCTCCGTTCCCGACATCAGCTTCATCTTCATGTGCGGCAGCAAGGCGTCCAGATCGTCCGCGCACAGTTCGAACAACGGCTGCATCGCGATCAATGAATTATTTATCGACAAAGGAATCGATATTTCGAGTAGCACTTTGCAAATTAATCGAGAGTTGTCGCGAGCGACACTCTCGAGAGCGCGAAACTTTGAGGTTTGAATCGGAGCAGCGTGAACGTAGCCGCGCGAGCGACTCGAATCCGAAAGCGATATGGCGGGCGATATCGAAACTTTTGAATAGCCGATATCGAGATACCGCATACTTAGGTAAAGATCTGACGCGTCGATTAACTATTTATTAACGTATTTAGCCCTTGTATTAGATATCGTCGCGAACTCGAAGAAATCTCGAGATACTTAGAATTGCTGCGAATACGATTATACGTTTGCAATTTGGGATATACGGAAGGGAAAATAATAGTGACGCATGTGTTGATGGTTACTGTATTTTATTTCAAACGTGTTATAAATTATCATACAAATACAATAGGGTATAATCGTAATATATTATAAATGATAAACAATCCTGAGTAATTATTCTACAGAAGAGACGATCCAAAAGTAATCTTGATATTTCTCGTTTTAGTATCGAACGAATCACTGGAGAACAAATCGTAAATATAATATAGAATACAATATAGTAATATATATCTATATATATGTGTGTGTGTGTGTGTGTGTGTGTGTGTGTATATATATATAAACAATCCATACAGTAGGGAGAAGAGATTAACCTCTATTTATACTTTCTTAATTCATAATAAAATGCCATAAACTATACAGTATTAACAGCAAATAATCGCGCGATCCAAAGAATATTTTTACAATGAGACAATACACAGTGCAGTGCGATAACGCTGTATTATGTGCAAAATCTATACATAACAAGAGCGAGAAACAAGCGTAAAACGATCTCCCTCGAGTAACAAACTAAAACTGTCGTCTCCTTCGGGTTTTAGTATACGAATAATAAGAAACTCGTCCTAGAAATAGCTTCTTCCTAATAACCATAATCGCGTAATTCGCAAAGTATTCGTCGCAAAGTACAACAATTCAGGATTCAATTCAATTCGATTTAACCCCGCTCAACCTTTCGAGGATAGACGCGCGCAAGCATAGCAAATTTAACCAGCAACGAGGATTGGACCGCTAACCGAGTGCGAGCGTGCTCAACGAGCACAAGAGTTTACCGGATTCACAAAAATCTAATGACGTCGAACACTTAGGCATTATCTGAATACGCCTGGTCCACCTGAATGACAATATGGAGTAAGATTTAAGCGGCGGGACCACAGCTCTCTCATTTAATTCATCCACGTTATCGAGCATGCTGTCGATTCGATACACGATCTGACATCCTACATTTGCACACTTTTAAACGTCACCGCATGCTACAAGTTCTGCTACACTCGCTACGTCTACGACAACGATTGTATACACGTGACACGCTCGTGAATTTCCTCGTGAATTTTCACGCTCGTTTCTTTCTTTCTTTCTTCTTCTTCTTTTGTTTTAGCACCAAAAAGCACAACGTGAAGAATACATCTCGCGCGCGCGCGCGCGCGCAGAGTTCTATTCGATAAATAATGCCCGAAAGTATGCGCGTTTCAGAATTCAGACATTCGCGGAAAGTCGCGGTCGCACCATGGAGCGGTGTACTCGCAATCTACGATAAAGAGGAAGAAAAATTTTCCCTTATCAAAGTCTAAATGCATATCAAAATTACGGCCGGCCGCAAACGCCTCGCGATCGCCAGCAAAACGCGCGTAGCAAAATTTTCTCTTAGGGAAAAGTTCTGTCGAAAAACGACCTATCGATAGGCCCGCAATGAATTCTCTCTCTCTCTCTCTCTCTCTCTTTCTCTCTCGCGCTCTCTTTCTCTCAATGCGTCACGCGGTTTCTCTTATCGTCGAGGAGGAGGATGATCGCGCGGATCCTCCTCCAACAGTCGAGACTCGTCCATTTCGGCTATTGAATCGTGTTTACCTGATAAACACGCTCAATACTCACGACGAGTGATTGGGCATGTGATCCATGCTTTGGTCCGTTAAAGATCGCCCGAGCCTCGCGCGATCTTCGTATGGCAGTGGCAGAACTGTGACTCGCGCGCTCGCAAATCGCGGACACGAATATTGTTCGTTGATGGTCGATCGTGCGGAGCACGATTTCTCGATTCATTCGATTCATCTATTGGTCCATGGGCCGTGACATCGAAAAGCCTTCAGTCTTACGATTTCAGAAAACGGAGAAGCGCATAGTAAATGATACATACATATACACATACAAATATACGAATATACGAATATATATATATATATATATTTTTTTTTTCTAATACCGTTGATAGGATCCGATATTTTATTGTCCGCTGCTTAAATTCTTGCCCTCTATCTGTCTCCTTTAAGATATGTATCGAATATGATGATGAAGGGTAGGGTGATATCGACATACGCGCGTACATGCTACCTGATCACGCGATCGTTGATCGTTGACTCGAAAGAAAAAAAGAAGGAAAAATGAACGGGAATTCAGAGCTCGAAACGCTTCTTCCTCTCGGCGACCATGCCCATGGCGGGTAAAGGGGGATGTAACGGATGATGGTAACTCGGCGTGGGCGTCGGAGGCAGACTGCGACAGCTCCTGCTGGACCACCTCACTGGTGGAGACCTCATCAGCTCTGTAAAAACATATGATTGTGATTCCAGCCGAGAGTCTTCTCAATCTCCGGACACTCAAGCGTGAAGCGTGACGCGGGAAACGGAAAGCGAAAGTACAGAGAAGCGCACGAGCCGTGCGTCAGAACATAAAGAACAAACGTAAACGTGCCGACGATAACGCGAATCTTAGACACTAGCGAAGCGACGAACAAGGCGAACGGACCTGCAACGGAGAGAGCTGCGGGTTCCGGGGTGAGGCGGAATGCGTGACGAGTGTCGGTACGGAGGGTGTATGCCTCCGGGAGTTGGTGCTTTTCATTCTGCTTGTTGGTCTCCTGCCACCGCTGGCCGCCAACGCCGCCGCCGACTCGCATCTCTGCTGTTGTGCCACCTTACATTTCAAATAAGTGCCGAAATGCTGTTACCGCTCTCGCACCACATATGCCGTCGCGATTACGCGCACGCGCGCGTCTCCGTGTAAGTCCGATCGTGCGCGCACCGCAACGCGAATTGCATTAGGAAAATAAGAGGACATCAGAACTGCGACTAAGCTGCGATGTCCTCGATAATCGATAAAATCGATAAAAAATATCTCTCCTGCTGAACTTTTCATCTTGTTCTTTTGATGTCTCGTGAAACGGCTCGTTGTATTCGGTTATATTCCTGCATCCCTTTCCCCGGAGATTCCGTGCGGATTCTTATCAGTACAAAGTACGTACAAAGTATCTTTCGAGTGTTACGATAGGAAAGCCGTGTCTCCCTTTCGGTTAGTCGATTTACTCTCAAATCGGCGATCAAATGACGAGGAGACACGATCGTTACAGCTGCGTTAATGAGTTCTGCGATACTTCTACTCGCAGATGCGCCAGTGACTGCAAGTCGTAATGCTTCGATTTAGTCGTCATTACTCGTCATTAAATCTCGTGGAAAGGGGCCGCAAAATCTTCATGTTCCCTCCGTTATCACGTCAATGTATATAATTATGATTGCAATGCACAATTTGCCTCGTCACTTGCGCATCTGCCTATAACCAGTTAATATTCTTATAGATTAGATGCATATAGCGCACAGCATTACACCCACGCGTAAGGCAATGTTACTTCGCATATTGCACTCGCCGGCAACTCACAACTCGCATCAGCAAATAGCCAGCGTTAGACAAGCGTCGCGTAATGAGCATTGTATAATAATCGTATGAATGTAGTTCGTACATAATAATAAACACGCGCTTTCGACAGTCAGTCGTCGGCACAATTCGCGCTGAACGATCAATCAAACGTAATCATCGACTTTCTCGATTTTTCTCTCGCGAGAATCGACAGATCGTCTAACGATGTTGTCGCGTACTGAACGGAAAGTCGATTTATGCGATAAAAGAACGAGTAATCTCCATAAAATTTCACATTCTCCTCGCACTTCTGACTAAATCATCATCTAACTGTGTTCACATTCACGCAGTCGGACAGAAGACTCATTCGCAATCTTATCGTATCAGTCAACGGTGGTCCGACAATGTTGTTAATATTTGAAAAGCGCATTTTGTGTTAAATATCTACATGAAGCACGTGTTAGTCTCGTTATTCTCCCTCCGCGAGATAGCAAGGATCGAACGTTAAGAGACCTTGTCTGATGCTTACGTTGTTCCGCAACCTGCGTTACCTGCGAGAAACGACGCGGTTGCTTCGCGGAAAAGATCGCATGCGGGAAAGATCGTCCCGGTTAAAGATCGGCGAAGATGCCTAGTCGTTAATGATACCACGAATCGGCAATGAAATCACGATTCCGAACGCAAAAACGTGTTACAGAAGCAGACCTCCCCATCGACAACATATTGTCGATCGACGACGCATTCCATCACCGCAAACTCTCCCTTTCTCTCTCTCTCTCTCTCTCTCTCTCTCTCTCTCTCTCTCTCTCTCTCTCTCTCTCTCTCTCTCTCTCTCACACACACACACATGCACACGCACTCTTTTACAATCTTAATATTCATTTTTCTTCTATACCTTGATATTGATGAGGCAGTCCACTCCTCGATCTCAAGCTGTCCCACAACGACGAGCCCAAACTGCTGCCGTTACGTTCCCGAGCCTTTTGTTCTAAGCTCGCCTCTTTCTCGTCAACGTGCGAGCCGGGAATGCCGACGCTACTCGCCGGCCTAGCCAGACTACTCGAGTACGGCAACGAAACGGACTTTACGCGCTCGAGTCTGTACGAGAACGCGGTCTGTGGCCGATCCGCTAACGGGGACGGTTTTTGCAACACATCGGACTGCGAGGTCGTCATTTTCGAATTCCGCTCGCCCGTTAATCTCTGCTCACCGGCACTCTGGCTGCATCTCGGACGCGTCGGCGGGTAGGCAGGCGAGTAGTCTAGCAACGGTGCGGGTTTTGGCGGCACGCCAGACGATTCACGAGGGGTGTCCCCATGCTGTTAGTGAAATATCGAAGATATGCGTCAATGCAGCTAACAAGGCGAGCGAGGGGGAGGAATAGTTAAATGCCTACTTTAATCGCTTCGATCTGCCAAGTTGCTATTGCGTCCCGCTCGTGATACTCGCAGTCACCGTTCCTGCACGACTCGTTCTCTCGAGCGAGTCTCGCGCGTTATGTACAAGTCGGTACGTAAGGGGGTCGAACAGTGAGGGGGGAACGAATCGTTAATGAAAAGCGCAGGATTTTCTTATTTCGGGTGACTAAAGTACGGTTTTCGTTAAGGTGCGACAAGAAGCTCTCGCCAGGCGAAACATCATGATATATAACTGCGCCATAAAGTTAATCGGCTTTTAGTAATGTACATGTTGTTAACCACATCTATTCCGTTCGGGAACAGGAAACTCCTAGCCGAAAGACAGTCGTACCTTGAATTGCTGTTGCAGTCGATGCATCTCCTCCCTCGGTTCGGCCAGCTCGTTGTCCCTGCATCTCAGAATCTGCATGGCGTCACCGGTATTGACGGTGTCGTTCGTTTCCAATACCAGATGCGCTCTCAACTGTTTGTTCCTCGCGTTCAGTTGCATGATATGCTGTTGCGCCTGAGCGAGTTGCTTCGACAGATTACCCACTTTCTCCTCCAGCGCAGCCGATTCTACGCACTTGGACGAGTACTTCGCGGACAGGGAAAGAATCTCTTGCTTGATCTCCTCCATCTCTTCTCTGCAAAAGAAAAAGATCGATAGTGCGTATTAATTCTTGGATAAACTCAAGATCGCAAATTTCATTGACGTCGAGTTAAAGTCTTCACGTACTCATGTTCCTTGTGCAACACACCAATATCCTCGCGCGCCTGCATCTGCTTGATAAACTCTTGTTTAAATTTGGCAATCTCTTTCTGCACTTCGTGCTCGTGCGCCTTTCGCATGGCATCCAACGCAGCCAACGTCGCCTGCGTCTCCTCAGAGAGCGCTTGCTCCTTCTCCACTCTCAAGTTCTCCAGTTCCTGTCGATGTTTTTCCTCCATCTCGGCAATGATGCGCCTGTGTGAATTCTCCATGGCTAACAGACCCTTCTCGCATAACGCACGCAGCTGCTTGATTTCCTCCTTGTATCGTTTGCGTGTCTCGGCATCCGTGTCCAGTTCGGCGCTTATCGATCGCTGGTAGGCAGCCCTGAGCTCGTTTACATGAGCCGAATGCTCCGAATCCATTGCGTTCAGGCGGTGTTCCAGTTTTCTAGCTCTCTCGCGCAAACTAGCTGCTTCCTGCTCGTACTGCATCGTCAGTGATTGCCGCTGATTGTCCAGTTCACCCTTGATGTCCATCAGATCTCTCTCTTGATTGCGCTTGAGAGTTTCCAACTCCCGATTGTGCTCCGTAGTTACCCTCTGTATGGTCTCCTGCAGTTGACTGCATGTCTGACACGACGCCTTGCTCATGTAATCGCTCAACTTCCTTATTTGTTCGCGCAAGTGCAGGCATTTCTCGCATATGCCCGACCAATCCGTCATACTGCCTGTCGATTTGGACCAAACGACGTCGTCGATGTTCACACCTGTTTTACTCCTCATGCATTTGCTGAGTTCGGCGAGATCCTCCTCCAAGTGGAACAATGATTGACCTATGTTCTTCAGCTGTTCCTTCGATTCCCGTTTTCCAGTTATCCTGTCCTCGCATTCCTTGCTCAGTCGTTGATATAGATAGCTATATTCCGCATCGAGAATCGAATTGCTCTGAAAATCACATCCCTCGTCATTCGCGACGCAGGAGAGAATATCTTCGTTTCGAATAAGACTAGATACGAAAGTCTCCCCATAAAACATCGTTGTGGCTGGTTGCCGCGTAGTCTCTTGAAGCAAAGCGATTCTGGAATCTATTAAAGCTTTGTGCGCGATCACGTCGGCGTAGTCGGTCAACAGCTGGCGGGATTCATGCTTGGAATCGACCATCGTCATCGACTTACTTCTCTTCATCACGCGTAAACACTCCTCATAGGTCTCCGATAGCTCATGTACGGAGACTTCCAGTTCCTGGCGCAATCGTGCTTGCGCCGCATCCATCCACGATTCTAGCTTAACGTTGTCTGCGTTATCGAAGCTAAGACAAGCATCTATGATCGATGTGACGTTCTGCTCGTATAATTGTCCGTAGCGCATGATGACGTGTGATACTTCAGCTTGTACGAGTTCCTTGCTCACGGTCTCTTGCGCTAGGGCCCATGCCTCGCGGATGCGTCTGTCCTCGAGTAGTTTTTTGCCGGAACCGGCGATCTGCTTGCTCGCGAGATCCTCCTGTTCAGACAGACTCAACGTCTCAGCGGCCAGAGCTTCCCCGAGTTCTCGTAGCTTTGTGTCCTTGTATTTCCGCACAATCTCATTGATCTCGCGTTGCTTTTGTAAGAGAAAATTCAAACTCTCGCTGCGAGCCGCGTTAATTTCCTTTGACGTCTCCGTCATCGTCGTTGACGCTGCGGTGGCGTGTCCTCCTATCAGTACTAACTTATTCGCTAACACCTTGGTGAGATACTGTATGTAGCTCGTGTTTTGGTAAGTTTTGGGTTTAGTTCCGTGAATCTTACGTTTTAAGCTTGAGGCAAGCTGACTAGTTTCGACCAATTCACTCAGAACGGCGCTTCTATCTGTTGTGCGATTCAGCGCGCACTTTATCTGTCGCAGAATCACCGACTCGAAAGCGATCCTCTCAGCGATCAGCTTCATTTTTTCCCTTTCATCCAGCCGACCCTCCTGCGCCAGCAACTGCCGTTTCCTTGTGAGTTCGCTCAGTTTATCCTTAAGTATAGTCTCTACCCTAGATACTATTACTCCTACTGACTCGATGGCCTGAGCGCTAGCCTGGTTCTTTTTACATTCTAAGCAAGAATCTAATATCTCGTTTACATCGCGTAAACACTTCTCGGCCTTGTCCTCCGCCTGCGTCGAGCCCAGACACTTCTCAAGACGCCGCTTCGATTTCGACACCACTCTCTCTAGTTTCTTCAATCTCGCCAATACTTCCAATGATATCTCGGACGACCCGCTAATTTCGCTGCACTCGCTCGAGTCCTTCTCCGCGTCGCTAACCATATTTTCAGTGACGTTCGCCACTTTCGTCTCAAGAGTGCTCAATCTGATCAATACTTTCATTGGTTCGGAACTCGTAGCACTGTCCAATGATTTTCTTCGCAGTCGAGCCCGATCTAGGTTTTTGCTTTCTCGTCTCTTTTCCTTCTTCGGATTAGGACTCGATTCCTTCGAACTACTCCCAGCTGAAACAGGAGCGCTGATACTCTTGCCTTTCTCTATGGCGCAAATTTTGTTTTCTAGATCCAGCAGCTTGTCCTCCACTTCTTGAGAGATCTGGAAGGATTCTCGTCCTTTGAGCGAGAGCGATCTTCTCTTGTCTCTACTCTCGACCTTCGTCAATTTCTGTTTCAGCGTCCTCACTTGCTTCTCGCTTGCCGCTAGCTTGTTGGTCAGATCCTGTATTCTCGCTGCCATTAGCTGAATCTGCGCCTGATTGGTTTCACTAATACTGGCTGCGTCCTGTTTGTGAGCGAAAATTTCCAACTCCAATACGTCCTGCGTAGCGTGTGCTTCTCGTAGCTCCTTCCTCATAGCTCGAATCTCCATGACTGCCTTTTCAAAGCGGTTGCGCAACTCATCGTATTCCTCCATGACTCTGCAAAAATACGTTTAAAATCATATTACGTTGCGTGATTGTCGCTTACAGTACGCTATGAAATCCGATTTCACAGCACAAGGTTACCTTTCCTTGTCCAATGCAGTCAAATCCAAGTCCAACTCGATGTTGGTCAAATCGCTGAGCGAATCGAAGCTTCTGCCGCGTTCCCTCGAAGCGGAAAGTCCGTTCTTTTCTAATTCTCTGACTCTATTGTAAAGCCGCTCGTTTTCCTCGATACCTGGTTTAGCAAACGAAAAGAAAATGTATTATCGATTAATCATTATCAATGAATTTCTTATCTCAAACATAAACATAAAAGATATTCCTACATATCAAGCTTTACGGATAAATATATACTTGCCTTGCGATAATCTATCGCCGAGCGCTGCCACTTCTGCTTGCAAATGCTCGACGCTTCTGTGACTCGATGTCAGCTCGTTTGTCAGCATCTCGCACCTTTCCGTTGTTTCTCGCAGAATAGCCTCTGTCTCCAGCAATTTGCACTCCAACATCTCTTTCTCCCTGCTGTACATCTTCTTCATCTTCTCCAGATCGTCCAGATCTTTGCTCCTCTGTTGCTCAGTCCTCTGTACCGTGCTTAACAGTTCCTCCACCTGTTTCTCTCTGATGGATGCTTCCGCCTTCTGCTGTCTGAGTCGAGAAAGTTCTTTCTCCGCGGTCGCAATGTCCGTCCGCGCCGCGTTTAGCTGCGATTTCAGGCTTTCGATTTCGTTTTCCTGGCGCTCGACAATGACTAGTAGCGTACTCGGATGGGACTGATCCTGATCAAGCTGATCGCGGAGCAATGATACCTGATTCTCCAAGAGCTCCACGATCAGAGGACTATCGTTGACGCTCGAGAGACAGCCGTTATTCTGCATGTGGCCGTTGCTCTGCTCCTCGTCCTCACCGAGTTCACAGCACGCCATCATCAGATCCTCCGATCTTACACTGTCCAGAGTGCTTCTGCGTGAACTCGGCGGCGAGCTGCGGCTCCTCTTGTAGACCCTCGATCTTGAGCTCGATCTGGATCGCGCCTTTACTCTAGACAACGCCGTTCTCGTCAACGGCGGTGAGGGTGGCAGTTCTGACCATTCGTGATTCGCTGTGTCCGACCAACCGGAACCCTTCATAGGCCAGTCCCCGTTCCTCATGAGCGGCGGTGACACCGGTATCTCCGACCAATCGCCCGACTCTCTGCGCCCGCCCTCGGACGCGGTCCTATACTCCTCATCGGAAGAGAACAGGACCGATCTGGGAGTGATGGACGCCGAAGGTACAACGGAGTCCCTTTCGCGATCCGCGATAGATCTGCAATACCAACATTCGTGCATTTAAATATACGTTATACCTGAAAGATGTGATCAATTATTTCCCAGAGCTTTCTCTTGTAAGGAAGATGTACATGGAGTGAGCAGCATACCATATTACATAATTCTAAATGTTAATTCGCGCCATCCAGCCTGACATTAGAATCGTATATCTCGACGAGACTGCGATAATAGCACTTACGTAGTAGGAGACTGCGGATTCGGCTCTTGCTGAGCGTCGGGGCAAACGGCGAGAGAGTCCACATTGCTGTCAGGATCAGGCAGATTGGCCGCCTTTCTGATAGCTGACATCCAACTGGATCTGATGCCGGCAGTCACCGCGGACAGCAGTGTGCTGCCTCTGTCGTCCCAAGCCTGTGTCGTGAGACGCCAAAGAACGATAAGTACAAAGGCGAACGACACGTTAAAAGTGTCATGCAACTTCGTTATGCTTCTTTTCGAGCGAATCGCGGTCATCGCTGGTAGCCGATAACGTAAATGAGAAACGCAGGATCTGTTCTAGCTCTAAAATCGAATTAGCAGCGTCTTTTCCTGAGGAGCGCTCTGAACGCAAGAGTGAATTAAAGTTCGTCGAATTAAAATTCGGACATCATAGCTGGATATATTCTATTTATAATTTATGTTGTGTTATCATTACATCATGATCTCGATGTGCTACGTTAGGGACGAGATAAGAAAACTCAGATATGCTAATAGGATGGAGGAGCATCCTAACATAATCACATGACAAATCTCATGAGAAATCAAGACTCCACGCAGACTAAGAAGACTTCCACAAGACCTTACGTCTGGTAGACCGGTGTAATTCTATAAGACATATATCATTGGGCATATTATACTCTTCATATATACTCTTCAAGACTTTATAATACCTAACTGCCACATGTATCACTAAATGTCACGTTAGTGACACAAAAAAAATGTTATATTCGGGTCTCTGCTTGCCATATCTGCTTGCACCTTTATGTCTTATCCTGTGATTTAAAAAATGCAATGGCACATGGATAGATGCACAAGTCTAATTCATCATAAAGAATAGTGAAGAAATAAGGTTACTCGTGTCTTTTGAAATGTAACCGCTAAATCTAGTTCCTTCCATTTCAGAACCGATTTGTCCTTCGGGGCAAAGTGAATCAAATCATTCTCGCGTTGTTTGTTTCAACATATCTGAGATTGAATAATCAGTTTCGCAGTGCAACTGCTCTTTCCGAAAGAAACAGGCATTCCTCGCTCGCGCAAGATACGATACTGCGAGATACCGTCGAACTTACGACAGTCTGGAATCCGTAGTTCCTCGCAACCTGGAGCGGCGTGACGGCGGTGACGGTGTTGAGATCTATGACGCCATCCATGATGCCCTTGTCCTCCGCGCAGGGATCTCTGTAGTACATCAGTCCGCAGCCTCTCAGAACAAACCAGTGCTTGTTCCACTCCTAGACAGAAAAACGCGTTTGTCAAGCGACGCGTATTCATCTTCGTCTCTCACTCCTTTCGCTGCCGCGAGACGCACCTTATTCAATCCCTGCTTCATCAGCCAACCCTTCTTGATGTTGAGCAGATCCTCCGCCGGCAGATCGACCCGCAACTCGGAGGTGGGCGAATACCTGATACCGGAAATGTCGAGGCCGCAACCGTCAGGATCGCCTCGGATCTGTGCGCGAGATGGATTTCACAATGGAATTATTTTCTTGCCGCGTTCGCAAGCAGAAGACTCGCGAACAGCGGAGGATCATGAATCAACGTCGTCTATTCCGTTCCGCTTCCTCTCGTGAAAAATACTAATTTTTACGCGATCGAATGAAGGCACAATAAAGGAGATACTTTTGCGAGAAGCTTTCAGGCAAAGTAAACGCGCAATGAGGAGTAATTATGACTCGTCGATGCAAGATGGATAACATCTATCATTACGTACGAGCTTATCTTGATGAGAATTGATGGCGTCCACGACGTCCCTGGTTGGCTCCGAAGTCCTCGGTTTGATCCTTCTAACTCGCGGTTGTGTCAACGAAGCCGCGATGTCCCGCAGTTTCCCCTCTCGTTCCCGCTCGTGCTCCAACAATATCCTCCGGCACGTGTCGTCGTCTGCGCAATTTTTAACATTTCTTCCATCGTGACTCGTAATTACGATTGTGATGTTATTTCTAATCATTCCTCGGAGGCGACTGCTCGACAGATCTGACCGGCCATCAATCTGTCCGCTTGTTACTCGCGCCTGTTTACTATTCCAATCAACTCGCGATCTTAATCGCGAGTGTTCGGAGAAAGGGGTGTAAATTATAATTACGATAGCCTGCCTACGGACAGAGTCCAGAAGACCATCGCGCGAGGCGAGACCGTTAAGCCTTCTCGCGCTGGTTGTTATCAGGCATTCGTCTCGGTGCGTCGGCGAGTTAAGTAATTAATTTCTTTTCCACTTAAGCGCCGTTCTAATGCGCTAGCGCTGCATACGGCCAAACGGCTACTCCGCATTAATTGACTGCCGACTAATTAATAACCGGGTCTGCTCCTACGATGGCGTAACAGGAAGCCTGTCTCGCGCGCGCACTTTACTTCTTGTTTACCTTAGCAACGCGTCAAAATCGAACACATTATCGTTAGATTAATCACTATGTCGCCGTAGTAAAAAAAGTCTTTCAGCTGGAACGCAAATAAAATTAATCAAAGATTACAGGAAGACGTAACATGTAGAAGTAGAATATTATCTAATCTCTCTCCCCTTCTCTCTCTCTCTCTCTCTCTCTCTCTCTCTCTCTCCGTTGTTCGATGATTTGCGCGTCTTATCGGGATCACTCGGTGAGATCTGCCGGCGTCGATCAATCTTCGATTTTTCTGATCAGCGTCCGATTCCGCGGAATACGTTCGCGTTCTATCAGCCGGAGTCTTATTTTCTCACGAGAGAGAGAGAGAGAGAGAGAGAGAGAGAGAGAGAGAGAGAGAGAGAGAGAATAAGAAGAAAGATCGTTCGGCGGATTTCGCATACTTGCTCGATAATTTTCCGCGGTTTCTACGATATCCCTTATCGCTTATTTGGCATCAATCTAAATGAAATCTACGGATCACGGCGCAAGATTGTGCTCGCAGATCTCCTCGGCGAGATTGTGCGTAGGCAATTATGCAACTTGATGTAATGCCGCGAACGCCTTGGAAGGTGCCCCCTCCTCGCCTGAATTCCGCGAAAGAAGAATACACGCAGGCGAGAGGTCGGTTGCGAAAATCGAGAATGAACGACTGAACGAGTTTCGATTCCGTCCGAGTTCTATCCGAGAAGATCGTCTCGCGATCCATCAGGAGCGAGGAATTTTTCTGAATAATGTGTCAAAATGCACGCTGCATTATCTCGAAAGATAAGCTAGTTTCACGGCCGCAGCCTCCTACGCGGATTTAACGAATTTAATGGTCGGCGATTGCTGTTTCACGAGCGCAGCCGGCGATGAGGTCGAAATAAAAATAGGTCAACTGTCCGACTTGCTGCGTCGTAGCAGTTTCCTCCGCTAACTGCAAATCATCGTCATCGAGAGTATAAAACGCGATGTCCATCTCTCTTTCTCTCTACGTCGAACCAGTTTCATCCGTTCGTTGCAAGTTCCGACATCGAAATCGCGTTGGGCAGAAACGACCCGAAGATTTGCAGCTTCTAATGTGACCTTCGATAGGTCGATAGATAAGAAAAGTTGGAAATTATCTTTCAGTGATCGGCGATGACGATCCAGCAAATTTCCGCATAATGTCGACGACATAACGAGAATCAGTCCGAACGAAGCTGGCGAAATGTCCCGCGTTTTAACTCATCAGAAATGATTACCTTCGAATTAAATGACTATATTATGAAATAGTTAGAATTCAACGTATCTGAAAGTCGGACAGAAGTAACATAAGTTGCTCAAACGACTGATACAATTTGGCAAATTTTTTCCATTTAAGCGAACCCAATCCGTGACCGTGACATCTTTGAGACACGAGCAGAGGGAACAACGTTCATCCTGTTCTGCTCGTCGCGAGAATGCCGCGAGGCCAGGACAGGGATATCCTCGGCGTAATCTAAGCCGGGACGACGCCGAAGCGCGGGCAGATACAGATCTCAGCCGTCAGCCGGGATTCGTCGTGGTGTCAAGTACGAAAGAGATCGAGAGAAACTGCGTTTCTCGTCGGATACCGACCTAGTTTCTCGCCGGAGGCTGCGGCCGCTGTATCGCCGATGATGCTGGCGGTCCGCTCGCCCTGCTGATTCATCCTGCGCCTGGCCTTGTCCTCGGCGCGAAGTTTGTCCCGGGTCGGCGGGGACGCGCTGCTGGCAGGTTGGTCCCGATAGGTCGCCGTCGATCTGGCGTTGTCGTTCGGCATCATCGGCGGCTTGTCAGTCAGCGAGACGATGCTGCTCGTCGTCGTTGTCGTCGTCGTCGTCGTCGTTGATGTCGCAGCGGCTGTAGAAGCCACCGAGTAGACGACTGCGTTGCCGTTCAGCGAGGATGTCGTCGTCGCTGACATCGCGGTGCTCAGGTAACTTCCGTTCTCCAAGGGCGCGCCAGGTCGTAAGGTCGACAGACCACCTCTCGGGTTCAGCTCGGGCGCGCTCTCGGCATTGCCGTTGGTCAACGCGCTGTTGCCGGCAGCGGTGACGACGCTGGTCGTCGTCACCAAGGACGACGTCGACGAGAAGACGGAGGGACACAGATCCGATGCGCTGCCGACTTCCGGGATCCACGCGCTGCTGCGCGGCTCGGATCGGCAACTGTTGAAGCGCGGCCGTGGCGGATTCGGCGTGTTACCTGCCGGATCAAGTGCGGCTCTCGATCATTGAACTTTGCGAGAATCGCCAGCGCAAATTGGTGAACGCGATTTCTACGTAGTCTTCCGCTCTCGAGACTCTTCCTTTCCAAGGATCGCGCGTCAGACGATCGAAGGAAAGAGTAAGGTCCGCTATTACGTTTCGCGAGCTATTACGTTGTACTCGCTTGAGGTAGTGTGCGACCGAAGGCGAGTTGTTAATCGCCGTAATCTCTCGTCGTAAAAAATAATGCGGACCGATGCAATTAAGGCGAACAAGCAGCGAGAACGAGAACTCGGATCTCGGAGCAGGGATAACGAGCCGGCATTAGCGCGAGCGCAATAATGAGCGTGCACATTGTGAAAAAGATATCCGCCGTGATTCTTTCGCGCTGCGCTATCTATTATTATTATGTACGTGCCGTGCGCGCTCTGTGTCGCACACGCATGCCGGATGAAACTGTTGCACGTTATAGTTGCTCTCGCGCCAAACTACTTATGTAAAAACCCGCGTGCAACGTTTTTCCACGGACCGAGACGGTCCATGCTGGATAAGTGTAATTACGTTCGTTAACCGGCGTCGTTAACAGCCGCGGCGTAGCGATATCTCGACGCGTACGTGTGTATTATCGCGGGATTTGCATAACATGAGCGGTAGTACTTACTTCGAATCGTCGGCGTAACTTGCAGGATCGTCGTCTGCCCCCCGGGAAATGTTGCGTTTCGCTTGTGCCGGCCCTGGAAAAATCATAGAACGCACACCGTGAGAGCAAATCGCCGCAAGAGCATCTCCGTGAACGTATTTCTATGCATCCGGGGATCCCCGGAAGCGATTCGGAACATCAGGATCGGAGCTAATCGAGAGCGATCGATCGAGAACCGGGGCTGATTGTCGCCTGAATTTAGATTGAACGCACTCGAGAGAGAGAGAGAGAGAGAGAGAGAGAGAGAGAGAGAGAGAGAGAGAGAGAGAGAGAGAGAGAGAGAGAGAGAGAGAGAGAGAGAGAGAGA
>JAHMML010000008.1:3908645-3946575 GCA_020341155.1 Eciton burchellii | reverse complement strand
GAGAGAGAGAGAGAGAGAGAGAGAGAGAGAGAGAGAGAGAGAGAGAGAGAGAGAGAGAGAGAGAGAGATTATCGCAAGCAGCGTTGCTGGCATTATATGAAATGTCACGTTGTTTTTCGTATTATCGACGCCAGGTCACATGATTAATGTCAGCGCAATATCGTGTATTGTCCCGCGCATCTCCGGCCGTGAAGAAGAAGCCGCGATCGCTGCAGTATGCAGCCTGCAGCAAGTCCTCAGGGTCTGGAAATTCTCGTCCCTCGCACAGACAGCGTGGCGAGCCGAAGGACAGCACGGAGGCGGCCGGTCACGACAGTCGAGGGGGAGAAGGGGAGGGATAATTGCGAAAAAAGTGTGGAAAATAACGCGCGGAGAGGGATTTCCTCCGCGTTCACCGCGTGAAATGTCGCCGCGGCGCGTACTCGCCATCTCGCCTTGGCCTCGTAACGTAATAGTTCGTTTACACCAATCGCGACGACAACGACGCTGTAATCGTGTTTGCCTGCGATCGATCATCGCTTGCGTAATCGACGTATCATCGATCGCGCAATCCTCCGCGAACAATGCGAGTCCGAGGATACTGAAGGATCGGACCGATCGATCGGTAGCCGATGCGAAGTAGAAAACAGAACGCAGAAAACAATACGGAGAAGATAATTAACGATCGTACGATCAGCGGCGCAGCGCGAGTGAGAGGGACGAAAAAAGTACAATAAGTACAATAAGTTTACGAGAGACGCGTTGCGACACGCAATCCGCGCGATTTACCGAACGCCAGCGGTTTTAGTATTTACATATCGCGTTTTTGCGTTCTAGCGACCGATTTGGAATTGCAGCGCGATTCGCGGGGAAAAACCAGAAAAATCAGCCGGAGATAAACACGCTCGCGAAGCCTGCTTCGGTTTTTCGACGCGTATCTCGAGTGAAATATCTCTCGCGAGATCTATCGCTCCAATGAAGGACGACCGTGCGATCGTGCCGTTCCGCGTCTCTCTCGCGTACGAGCATCGAAATGAAGAGGTATTTCTGTTTGCCGATCGATCATTCCTTGCGTAAGTCGACGGCCGAACGCTGTTACAAAGTCTCAAGCGATATATCCGACGACAGCCTTTGAGCGCGTCGATTCCGCGACGCCTGATCGATTGGAGAACTCGCGAGCGGACACCTTCGCGCGATCGAGAGAGCCACGGGCGATCGATCGGTCCCGAATTTCTCTCCGCTGTCTCTTCTCGGCGTTCTCATGCCTTACGTTGCCTTGCGCAAGGAATATACACGCCAACACTTGCTCGACACTCGCTCGCTGTAAATCCCGGATCGCTGATCGCTGATAGATCGGCCCGTCTCGGCGGCTGCTTCAGCCACGGCGATTCGCGATCGCTCCGTAGCGCCGCTAGCATGAAAGACCGATTATCGTAAGAATTATGACAAGAATGAGAACGAAGATGAAGAAAATTCTGAATATTATGAGAATCTCTAGTCGAATCGCGAACGAAACACGGAAGCATCGATAGCATTCGTTCGCCGAACGAATTTCCGATAAGAAGGAAAATTGACATTCTCAGCTCACGTGTCGTAGCTCTCATAATTAATGCAGTCAGCTTGTAGAGCGATCCGGTCGTTCTCGCATTCTCCAACCTGGCCGATCGTGGCCGGGCGATCGCGTGGCGGCCGGTGAAAATGGCGCTCTCCATTTGTCACCAAGCGCTTTCCGTCGTCAGGTGGATAATAGGGCTCTTTTTGCGGGCCGGCATGGCGCGCCGTTAAGTGACGGTGAAAAGAGAAAACGGGTCTCTCCTTTAGAGATCGCGAAAAGACGAATGAACCCCGCCGGGAAGGGAGCCAATCGGGATTGCAGGCTGACAGAACGCGGACGCAGAGATGCTGTCCGGACGTGACAACTCGCGCACTACTGGCGTCATTGTCGACGCAAATGAGCGCCGAGCTACGCACCGGCCGAACGATTATGCGAGGCAACGTCGGCAGTTTCACTGTCGCTTAGGCTATTTCTTTTTTTCTTCTCCAAGGCTTTTCAAGCGCCTTTCGCAGGCGCAATCGCACTCAATAACCGCTTCATCACGCGAAAGCCGCCCGTCCGCCCGTTTATGAACTCGACGCACTTTTGTGTCGCGTTCTGTCCCACATCGCCGCTAAATCCCCGCGAGCTACAATGGCCTCTTTAACGTGCCAGCCAACAAAGGTACTTGTGCAGAACCGCACCCTCGATCGCACCCTGATCTCATTAATCGACCCGCGGATCGATCTCGATCGCTGAGCATTCCCGGATATGCTTGTCCGCTTTAAGATTACGCTTCCGGGGAAAATGGAGGAAAACTTGATACCCTTTCGACATCATTTCCGGCTTATGCCGGGGCGCAGCTATCGAGCAAAGATAAGGGTATGGCGCAAATGGCGCTCGAAAAGTTGTCGGGACCAGTTTGAGGCCGATTCGATGGATTCTAGCTGTGGCAGCACGTGGAAAACGAATTAGCCCTCGCTAGGGGAATCGATATCGTAATCTCAATAGTATCTCGCGGAGAGCGATCGACGTGCCAAAGCGTATACGAACGCGCTGAAATATATAATCACAATTCTTTTCGCGGAGTGCTCTCTCTCTCTCTCTCTCTCTCTCTCTCTCTCTCTCTCTCTCTCTCTCTCTCTCTCACTCACTCTCTCTCTCATTGCGCACCGTGGAGGTTTCTGGCGGCGCACACGCTGAAACCCTATTAGAGCTAATCCGGTCGGCGCGCGGAAGACGTCACAAGCGGTAATCATTCCTGCGTAACAAGCATGACGCAGGAGAGGATGTGTGGCGTGTAATGATTATGCGAGAGCAGTCGCAATCGCGCGCGCGCGCGCGCGCGATGGTTGCCGTTTCTGCCATTCGCGTGACTCCGCGTTGCCGCCTCGCGCGCGGCGTGTCTTTCAGACTCTCCGCATGCATGCACGCCGGTCGCCCGGCGTATCCTCCGTAATCGACGGAAAATTAAATTCCCTAATGATACATGTGAGAGAGCGCGGCGTTCCACGCTCGCGAGTGTTGCATTAGCTATCGATGCGCACGACTTTATCGGCCCCCTCCGCGCGCGCGGCGATTTTCCTCCGATCGGCATTTCCCGCGCGGATTTCGCGATCAGAAATCAGATTGCGCCAATCCGGCTTTCAAAGCCGCTCGCGCGCGATTTGACTTTTACTTCCCGCGACAGGGCTTTCGTTGCGTGACGCGTGACAGATCGCGACCCGGACGATCGACTCGAGCTTGCTCGATTTCTAAGAAACGGCTCGGCAGAATTAATCGTTAATCAATGCTCCTGCGAAAGCGAAACCTGGAGATCGCAGGAAAGGGCAAGGCTCGTAGATCGAAGCCGCAGTTACCTTATTCCGCGAATAGACCTGCAGAACGTCCGTCCACCACCTGGTCTCCTCGCGACACGTCCCCTTGACGAAGGTCACACCCTCGGGCGAGGTCACCGCGAGGCTGTAAGGGTGTCCGGTGACGTCCTCGGCGGCAGCCACCTCCAAGACGCGAGTCATGTCGATCCTCGCCTGCGGCACCGTCTCGGGCTGCAATGACAGGAAGGAGGAAACCATAAGAAACCACAAAACGGAATAGAAAATATCGGCAATGCCGGCTCGACGAGAAGCCTGATTCTATATAACACGCTTAGAAAAAATGCTCAAATTAAACGATAATCGCGTAAATTAACGTAAATTTCCCCAATCACGCGTTGCCACGTGCGCGCGGATGCTGCGACGCGTCCGAAACGCGTGTCGTCGTATTATTACATGCTGCTCAACGACCGCGAATGAGGAAACAATAATGGCAACGATGCCGTGCCGCGGCACTTTTATCGCTCTCGATCCTGTTCCTCTCTCTCTTTCCCCGTGTTCCTTTTTCGTCGGCAAACAGCCGGGAAATTGCACGCGCATTACGCGCTTCTCGATCACATTCGTCCGCTCGGCGCGGATCGGTTGCATCGGGCTCGCTTTACCGGAAACGTATCATTTCAGAGCGCAATAGGTAAGCAACCGGTCGCACCGCAACCGGCCTCTTTCCGCGCACCACGTTCCMCCCCCCCCCCGCTCCTTCTTCCCTCCTGTCACGACTATTCTCCCGCGACCGTAAAAATTCTCCGTCTTTTTGCTATTCCCGGCCGGGCGGCACTTCGCTCCTCGTAAAACGAAAGTGAGTCCCATCGGTGATCGGCAATTGCTGCCGACTTCAGGGAGGACTGAGTTACACGGACGAGATTACGGGGGACGGGGGAGCATCGTTGCGCGAGTTGCGGCGAATTGCAGCGAGTCGTTGCCGGCCACTGGGTGCTCCGCGCAAGAATGTCATCGCAATCGGCGCTTTGCGGTGCCGACACTATCCGCTTCATGGTCGAGGATCGAGGAATCCAGCGCCGGAGACTAACGATCGATTTCTGAGCAATGACTCGAGTAATAAAATGGCTAACTAAAAGGGAGACGCGCGTTCACGTCAGCGAAAACATCATTATCGAAGACCGCTAGCTGTTGGGAACCAAAAATGCTTCTCGACGACGAAACTCGATGGCCTCGAGACAAAAACAGATGAAACTGATGGAAATGTGATTTCTACGTTCTCCGGTACACGTGGGAAATCTTGTTTCAAGAATTGCTGCAGGGGATCGTCGAGTTCTAGTCTTGAATACAGAATGTGCAGCTTCTCGGGGAACGCGCGACTGGACGATGATCCATTCGCAGGAATTGCGATAATTAAATACAACGGATTACCAATCCAACATGAATTCGTCGGAAAAACGTTCGCTTGGGGAAGACGACAGCGTTCACAAGCGCCGAGGGTATCCGCGCGCATAATTCAAAGGGCGGCGCGGCGATTTTTCTCGCGCTCGAGCAGCGACATTATTCTCGAAACGCGAGGGATTCATTCGCGCGTCCCTCGCGCGTCCCTCGCCAGATCGGGATGGAAAAAAAAAGAAGAAGAAGAAGAAGAAGAAGAAGAAGAAGAAGAAGAAGGAGAAGAAGAAGAATACGGAAAAGAATCCACATACGAAAAGACCTCCTCCGCATAATTAATCGCGCGGGAGGGCTCGCGCGGGGAAAAGGCGGAAAAAATTTATGCGCGCGGCGGCCTCGCGACAGCGCGCGGCGGTGAAAATAATTAAAGCGTTATTAATAGGATCCCTTTTCCCCCACGTCGGCATTCCGTTCGCGGCTTTGAGCCGCGCGCGGAAAGCAACCGCGGAGAAATGCGCGTCCCCCTCCCCCTCTCCCGCCACCGGCGTTTCTGTTCTTTCCTTCCGTCTTCTTTGTGTCACTCCTTCGCGACGACGCGCCATCCTTCTTGCGCAAAAGACAAACGTCACGAGCGCTATGTATCATCGCTCACGCACATACGCACACACGCGCACGCATACGCGTTACGTGGGATCGCGTCGAGGCGAGAACTCGCGAGAACGACGTGTATACATTGTATACACGTTTATGCAATCGCATAAATCGCGCCAAAAATTGTAGGGGGATTGCAGGATCCCCCGTTGAGTCGTTCTCCTTTTCTTTACATTCTTACACTCGCGCGAGAGTAATGAACACAAACCCCGATCAATTGTTTTCAGGGACACCGGGCCGCGTGTAACGCGGCTATCGAGATTACGAGATCCATGTACATTGCGCGTAATTTATGCTCGGCCCGTTTAATGAATTCATAAATTCACTTCTGCACGCTTCCAACGTAGTTGGGCTTATCGAAAGTATATCTCATAATCGCTAACAAATCAATTAGGTTCTTTATGGCGGTCGCGATTCGCATAGAATGTCAAGCGGACTGCGGCAGTGTCGTAAATGTGCCAATCGCGTACTTAAACGTCCGATAACACGCTCTGAAAAGTTCAGAGGCTTATTAATCTCGCGGTGAACTTTAACTGCGCGAGCCGTATCACAGCTCGGGCAGCCATGAATTAATAGATCATTAATTTCGCGCCTTCTGAGCCGCGCTCAAACGATAATCGAAGAGAATCCTGATTTACCCCGTTCGCACCGGTCGAATTAAACTCGAATTAAATCAAAACGATCGGCAGAATTCTCAAAATCTCTTCGGCACTTGTCATCTTTGCGCCACGTGTTCCTTCCAGATCAGCTTGGGAAATCTGAACTTCGTCGACTCGAATCGTTTTCCGTATGCTCTCCCTCCGAGACCCCTCCGGACGGAACCGATGTCGCAAAGGTTGCATCCTCTCCGCGCACAGCCTCGCATTCGCATCTCGTGGAGAGATCAAAGAACTCCGGCGCGGTTATTGCGCGAGAGGAACGACAGGCAGAGAAAACCCGCGAGAAAATATTAGCCACGCCACATCCTCGGCCACATCTCCTGCGAAACGCGAGAGACTCGCCGGACACTCCCGTGTCCGTAATCGAGACACCAACGAAGAGCGCATCCGCGGAGCGTTGAAGAATAACGATCTTTTCGATTCGAATTCACTTCCTAGAGGCCGCGCGTTCACTCGCGCTCCAAGATCCGTGATGCGTTAATAAATCCGCGCATCGCGGCACGAGTCTCCATCAAGACAGAAGAGAAAGAGAGAGGCCTTCGAATTACACCCGGACGGGAAGGGGATGCATCACGAGCCATGTTGGCCGTTACGTACACACGAGCCCTCGCAGGCGGACATGTTTATTGGCAAGAAGTGGGTCGGCTCGTTTGGTCGGCATCCTGTTTGCTTATTAAAGAGAGAACGAGTCGCATCGTGCAGTCGTCGCTGCGATTCTGCGCGACCCTCCGAAATCGCCAGAGCGAGGGGGAGATTCTTTTTTATCAGCCCCGCCGCGATGATCTTGATTCACCTGGGGGAGAAGGGAACAACCCCGGGCACGAGGCATCGTTTCGCAAACAGGATCAGGAATCCTCCTCCCAAGGGCGGAGTTGCCGGGATAAACACGTCCGTTCGTTACATCCTCGGCGCATCCTCGCGTCCAGAAAGCGCGAGGAGATCGAAAACAGCGATTGCGCGGCAACGCACGACGGCATCGATCGATGAACAAGCCGCGGAGAGCGCGCTCCCGCACCGAAAATAAAGCAGGTGGCCCGCGAGATCCGCAAGATCTGATCGCTGGCGGTTACCGGGATTCTTCGTGACCTGGTTGCGATCCCGCTCGGTGTAGCCGAGAAGATAAGATCCACGCGGCTCGTGTAAAACACGAGTTGTCGCGCCCCCTCGGCGGTCTCTTCATCTCGCGCGCTGCTCCCCCCGTTCTCCGCCTGCCCGCCGATATAATTCATCCGCTTCTGTCTCTCCTCCTTTCTCCGCTGCTTTCACCCGCCGTAATCTTCGCCGTCTCTCTCGCGCGCGCCGCTCCTCCTCGCCGGAACCGCAATCTTGCCTTTGATCTTCCCGCGACGACTCGCTGCCACGCGGATTTCGCGAAACGCGAAGCAGGCCTCGTCTCCGACTGTACTGCCATCAGTTCTCACTTCAAGGCCGCGTCTGACGGATGTCTGACTCGTGCGAGATGACATAAGCGTTTCCCTCTTTGTGCGGTATCGCGCGGCGAACCGCGACGTACTCGTCGCGATGATTCTCGGCGCGATCTTGATTGACGTGTTCATGACGCGTTCATCCGGTGAGCGCGGAACAAAGACTAATATCGCTAATAGGAAACTCTGTATGCGCGGTACGATAAATAAATCACGAGATAAAGCGTGACTTGGAGAATATGCAAGAGATGCGCAACGTCGTTTCTCAAAGACGTACGACATGATGCTTCAATAGCTTCTTCTTCGGACTGATTCTCCTCGATTATCCTCGTTTTATTTATCCCTTTAGCCGAGCACCGTTTGCTCCAATGTCATCCATAAACAAGAAGAAAACCCTTCATTTGGCGTTATTGGTAGGATCGTTTGATGTTTTAATCGCGCCAGAACGGTTCGATTCCGCGTCAATCGAGAAAGCATGCTCTAGCGTCGATCGGATCATCGGAGCGAAATCTGCACCATCGGCGGCATCGAATGATGGCTCTCGAATAATCGAGAGAGACGACAGACGCGGGGCTCCCATAAGCTCGGGGAGCGCTGCTGCGCGGATATTTAAATATTAATGAAACGCGAGCGGATGTAAATTTACCTAAATCGTGCGCGGGAAATGCGCATTCGCGCCTGCCCTCGACGGCCCTTAACCCCTTCGCGCGGCATCGACCCCCGGCGTGGGCCCCGCGGCAGCGTTGAGGGGGCCCGCGGGCAACGATCATGCCCGCCCACTCGCCACGATGACTCGGAGCATCCCGCATCCCGCATCCCGCGGGCCCTGGCGTAAATCTCGGCGTGGCCGAGTCGTTAAAAGCGTCCCAAGATGGGAATTTCGAATCGGCTGAAAGTATCAGCCGCAGCCGCGCTAAGGATCGCCGGGCCGTTAATAATCCTCTAAGTGGCATTCATGGTACACCTCGTTCCCCGTTACCGCCGTCGTTGCTTCCTTCTATTACCATCGGCCAGATAGACGCGAGACTCTCCTAGAAGCGAAGCTGACGATGACGTGATTTCGGGACGCGCTCCGCGGACGCGTCGCGGACCTGGCAAGATACTAGAAAGAGATCGTTGAATCTCGCGTCCATATTTGGAAACGAGAATAAGAAGTCTACGTGAGAGGAGCGGCTCGATCTCGCGCTCTTATCGGCACATTCAATCCGCCTAATGGACGGGTCACCCAGCCGGGGTTCAAGGAGGTACAATCCATTCGCGAGGACAGCGGATGCCGAAAAGGTGGAGATGAACGAACTTTGTATGGAAAAGGAATCCTTATCCGGATGAAGAGAGACGATCGATTACACGTGTTAAAAATAACGTGTTACAGATAGCGTGAGGTTGACGATCGCGCACACCGGATGTCTTCGCGAGATGATAGCCATAGCCGACGAGAGTCATCGACGCATTAGCGGAGCATTAACACGACGTTTAGAAACGTAACGAAGCTGCGCGTATGAACGAGATCCCGCGCAGGCTGCAACAGCAGGCAGTAGAATCCTCGCGATTCGCAGGGCTTGGTCATTCCGCGCTCGGAGCTGCCCTCTTCTCGCGTGATGTCGGAAACTGGTCGGACAGCGAGGTCGCCCCGGCTCTCTATTGGAATATCGGCCGCGCGTGCGTGCTTAATCCGCGTAAGCGGGGTATTTATACGCGTATGATTGTCGAAGCCTCGTTAATTGCTCCATTCGGTAAGTGCGACGGGATACCCCGGGGCATTAATTTGTCGGCCGCCCGATGCTCGCGCGGTTATTCTCGGCGCGGATCAACCCCTCCCGTCCCTTCCCCTCCCCCCCCCCCCCCCCCCCCCCCCCCCGGGCCCCGCTTTCCCCGTCTCCCCACGGGTCTGTCTCTCTATTGTCTCTGAAGTTTCTTTCTTGGTTCTCGCGCCGGTGTAGCGCACACGTCCATATACCCGCTCCCCCCCCCCCCCCCCCCCCCCCCGTGCCCCCCCGCGGCGTCCTCGCGCGGCCCCCCCCCCCCCCCCCCCCCCCCCCCCCCCCCCCCCGCCGTGTCGCTCTCGGGGACTGGTCCCTCCCGCAATCTCGGGGCCGGTCTCCTCTGGAAAATCAACAGGGGTCTGTCTCGAATCGCTCCGATAACTTTTCATCGGCGGGAAACAAGTCCCACCGGTGTGCGCCGTGTCTGGCGACGCACACGCGGACAGGAAAATCAAGGGGGACCGAGGAGAGTGGGAGGAGAGGTAAGGTTGCAGGAGCTTTGATCGTCCGCCATGCCGAGCGGGCAAAGTTGCTAAAATAACCCGGCGATGATGACGCGCAACCGGATGATGCCAGGTTAAAGGGACGAGTCTGGCGATTTTCTTGGACTTGGAAGACGGCGAGCAGCGATTAAGAACATCGATCGGAGAGAGGGGAGCTTTCCCCTCGCCGACGTGACGGAATGCGTGAGAATGCGTGAGAATGCGTGAGACGGCTCTCGCGTCCCGCGCATCTCAATCCGTTCACGCACGCAGCCTCTTCTGGAACTCTGGAAGTTGTGTTCGAAAGTGAATTAACGAATAACATTTAACGAGATGTGGTGGTAAGAAAACAGCATGAGACGAAAGACCGATTTGAATTACACACCTTTCACCCTTTTCAGGTATTTATCGTAGCCGCAGCAAACCTAAGCGACCTAAAAATACGTCGCTCTGCCGCTCAAACGAAAATCTGCGGAAGAAAGAACAAAGGTGCCGAAAAGCTGGGAAAATAGGAACACCCAAGGTCACCTAAGGGAACGTCCTAAAGGCGGACTGCCTAGCTGAGCGATCGATCGCCCGTGCCGATTCACCTCCGCTTTCAATTAACTATCGCGCGGCCGATTCGCAAACTCGCGCGCGACCGAGCGCCGTGTAATCACCCGCCAGTCATCAACGGGAACACGATTAGCGGCATCTCGATGATTAGCGGCAGGAGCGGCAGGAGCAGTGAACGCTGGAGAGAGAAAACGATCGATCAGGAAGAGCATGTGGGGTGGGGGGGGGGGGGGAAACAGCCGGAAGGAACGCTTGGAGGGAAGATCGGCGAGTCGCGCTGATCGGACGGTTCGAAAGACGGTTCGATACCACGGATCGACCTTTCCGCATCTTCCTCCTCCCCTCCGCCTCTTCCGTTCGCTGATATCGGGCTGATTTATGTGGAGAAGGCGAACGCGGGCAGAAGACGAGAGCCGCGCCGCGCCGTGAAAGGCGCCCGGCTAATAACCGCGGCGAGTCTCCGCGCTGATTACGCATCGTGATTCGCGATTGAAACGCACGGACACCGATAACAAAGCCGGCACAGTCGTGAATGCGCGGATCGATCGATCGATCGATCGATCGACAGAGCGTCGCGAGTTCGCCATTCGGAGAAGAGGCTTTCTATCCTTAACGACCGATTTATCGGGAGTCGCGAATTGAGGTCGCTTTGAGGTCGCTTTGAGGTCTCGTCTCGGGCGATTACATGCCGATAGTCCGTCTCTGTTAATTGCGCGTGCCGTCAGCGGACGTAAACGAGCCTCGGCATCGACTTTGCGCGCTTTTAAAACAAACTTGAGCGCTTGGTCGCGCTGTCGTCAGCTGAACACGAGTAACGCTTGGCGTAACTAGAGGTGTTCCTCTTCCGCCGATAAAGTACTCTCCTGTCTTTCGGACAGGTGACGGAGGTCTTCGCGAGAGGTGACACCTTCCTGATCTAACGCGTTCAATGAATTGTATAATGATGACATAACGCTCACCGATCTCACGTGACTTCTAGAGGCCTGACTTGCGCTGTTACCGCAATATCGCTTCTTACGTTTCACGCATCTATCTATTACTCTTTGTTGACCGCTTAAGGCGACGTGTCCCGGATCGCATTAACATCTATCCATCAGTCTATCCGGCTGTGCGCGCTAGGTGGTAACCCACGGCACCTTCCTGCCAGTGAGATTATCCATTTCCCAAAGTGGCCTCGAGTAGGTTCCACTTAAAAATATCTGATCGAAGTAACCCCGATCCGAGACCTGGGAAAGAGACAGAGAGAGAGTGAGGGAGGGGGAGGGGGGTAGGAGGGCACGCTCGCGGGTCGACGCGACGTTTTAACCACCGTGTCGTAAACCCTCGCACTGTAATTTCCACGGAAGAACGAGCGTCCATCGTCCCGCGCGTAATCTCCGACTTGGGATCGAGCGGCGATCGCTTTTGCATCGCGCGCTCGTGCGCCTGCGCGTGCGCGTTTTCGTCGAGATGAAGCGATAAATGCGATCCGCGCCGATCGGTACCTCGTCGACCTCGCGTGAACTTTTAATAGCCGCGACCTTTCGCGTCCGCGACGACGACGACAACCACGACGGCTATGGTGATTTCGTAATTAATAAATTACGACGCGGCTTAATAAATTACGAAAGAGGACAGAGAGGAGAGGAAGGGGAAGAGAGAGAGAGAGAGAGAGAGAGAGAGAGAGAGAGAGAGAGAGGAAGAGACAGACAGACAGAGAGGAAGAGAGAGGAGGAAGCGACTCGAACGGTCAGTTCTCGTGGCATCGTGCCACGCGCAATTAAATTAATGACCTGATGTCTTTATTAATTGACCTCGCCCCGGTTACAAATTGCGGCCATTATCGTGGCCGACCGCGCGGTGGCTGCTTCCATTACCGGGACGGCGAACGCAGAGGCCGCGGAAGGTCGGTGGTAATCGCCGCCACCGCCGTCTCGATTAAAGTACCCCTCTGACTAATTCGCGAGCGACTCGGAAGGGAGAAAGAGAGAGAGAGAGAGAGAGAGAGAGAGAGAGAGAGAGAGAGAGAGAGAGAGAGAGAGAGAGAGAGAGGGCGGGATACGGCGTGACGATTGAAGAGACTAAAGAATACGGGACGAGGGTTCAGAGTTTCGCGCGTGCGAAAATGTCCCTTTCGCGTAAATCTTCGCTCGTTGCGTCACAAAGTCGCAGTGTCGCGTCGTCCCCTCCCCCTCCCCCTCTCCCGCTTCGGCCACTCGATCGAGATGATCGCTCGACCGGACGAGAGATCGCTCGCGGAGCGCGCGATCTTACAACGCGGAATGTCAGGTCGGCCCCGACTGTTAATCTTTCCGCTTCGCGGGCTGAATGAAATCCGCGCGCCATTGTCCTTGAGCAGGCAGCCTTTCTGTTTTGTTGGCGTTGCAACATTCCGCGCTTGTGCGCTCCAGCGGCGCAACGAGTGCCGCGGCCGCGCGCCCGCGCCTAGATCCGCGCGATAAGCGCGCCGATTAATCGATGCCGATACACCTGTTACCGATTATCCGGGACAAGCACTTTCCAATCGAGAGGAACGTAAACAAGGCATCAACGCTGAGCGGAAAGAACGCCGCCAGACCGAGAGGCTCCCGTATATGGTCGAGGCGCGTCGGCGCTCGGCTAATCAGCGATTTAATCAGCGGATTCAATCATCGATCCAGCGAAGCGATTTTAATCAGGGCAATCCAACGGTCCGTTTTCAATTCTGACCTTCGTCTAGATTTTGTAGAGCCGTTTTAGAGTAAACGGGCACGAGCAGCGCCACTCGTGCGCTTCCGAATCTCGCTCGTTTGCTCGTTTTTAAACACATCTTCACGCTCGCGTCCACGCGCCGCGCATGACGAATAATGTTTCACGTTTCACGGCGACGAATGCATAGCCATGCATGCGAAAGGAGTCGCAGCGAGGGAGGCGTGAGAAGAGGAGGGAGGTAGGGTTGATTTATCGCGGCTGACGATTCTATCGCGGGCGCCGCGCGCTAATGTTGCGTTTGAAGATTTACTCCGGGACGCAAATAGTACGGCGATAATCGTTCAACGTGACACTCGGACATTCGCTTATCTCGCCAACGGGGAGATTAATGCACCGCCCGAGCGGCGAGGTGCCGCAGGGGCGGCGCGGCGAGGTGGCCAAGCTAATAACGCTCGCCGATAATGATAATATTGTCGCTGCGCGAGTTACGAAATTGTCTCTCGTTGATTAAAAGCCCGCGCTCGGCGGGCAGTCGAGATGTCAATGTCCGAGTTAATCGAGCAACAGTAATTAAGCGTGACGGAGGATCGCGTCGACGGCTTGCCGCTAGAATCTATCGAACATCCGCCGAATGACTCGGGATTGATTCATCGGTTGTTGATTAATCCGTGACTGATCAGCGAGGATAATGAAACGCACGATCGATATAAATATCTCGGAGCTCTCGGAGGAAGATCGTCGGAGGAAAAAATCCCCCCACGATGATTACAAGATGGATCGAAGCGTAATTACGGCGAACGAACGACCGACCGTTAAGCGCATTCATGTCGGACAGAGATCGAATAACGGGAAACACAAAAGTTTCAGCGTCCCACGGATATGTGCTCGCGAGATTATTGCCCGGCGGAGGATGCGCCGTTGATCCCCGAGATTCACGGCCGATGATCAAAGGAGGTCGATCATCGCGGAAAGATCGGTCACCCTTTCCAGGGAGAGGTCCATTCGAGAAGCGTGGAACATCGTTAACCTTTGAGACGATCGTCGAGCTGGAGCGTGGTGCACGCGACGCGCCTGCGCATTCTCGTGCGCAAAATCGCACGCGAATGCGCGCATGCGCGCAGCAAGTAGGTATATATAACGTCGCCACGCGCGCTCGCTCGGCGCATTCCGCGAGGACGACTTCCTCTTGGGCGTGCGAGAGGAGTAACGGGAACGAGGAATCGATCTTGCCGGGAAGACCGTGCGAGGCTTCTCCCTTGAAGAGATTCGATTCGATCTCACGGAATGGCGAAGGTCACCGCGAAGGGAAAGGACCTTATGAACTATCGCGCGGCACGACGATGCCGTGAATCAAGCGACCGTGATAATTGAGAGACCACTCGAAAAAGAGAGAGAGAGAGAGAGAGAGAGAGAGAGTCGGGATACGTCGATAAAGCTCGGCGAGCGATAAAAGCGCAATAGCGCCCCGAGATGCGTCACTAATCCTCGCCGAAGCACTTCTGGCTGCAATGAGAAATCCCGCGTCGCTTTAACATCCGGCGAAACCGATTCGTCGAGCGCGGTTCACGCGAGATTCATCGTCGCTTCGATAATCGGATCTGCCTTAAAATTGAAGAAACTACTCCGACGAATATCGATAATGCCAACTGGCGTGAACGGGAACGGAACACGCTCGATGGTGAAGCGTATCGGCGCGGCACGGTGATTCCGCCTGCCGAGAACCGCGCGCTCTGGAATCATCCTACAATGTATACGTCTTACAACGCGATATATCTTTGATAAATATCTCCGATCCCGTCGGTGCACCGACGAGAGGTCGTCCGATCTCGCGCGATCGCGATCGCGAGGGCGAGGCTGCGCGCCTTCCCGTGCGAGCGGCGCAAGAAAACACGAGAGCGCGCAGCGCTTCAATCTTCGGCCGCGCAAAAAGCCCCCGTGCGCGCAGATATCGCTGGATCTGGATCTGGATCTGGATCATAAACAATCCCGAGCGTACCGCGGTAACAGACATCCGTAATTGCTTCGCTTATGGTCGCTCGTAACGTAACATCCGGTGCCCGCGGGCCGCGCCGCGCCGCGCCGCGCCGCGCCGCGCCGCACCGCACCGCGCCGTACCGATCCCTCGCCGGAATCCGAGGAAGGAAATTGATTTCATACAGTGTACCCGCGCGTGTTGCGTGTCGTGTCCGCCCTCCTCCTCATGCTCCTCCTTGCCCCCCCGCTTGGTTATTTCATTATGTTCCGCGGTGCTTGGCGTCACGTCCCGAGAGGCTTTCCAGTGTGCCGCGACGTTCGTTCGTATCGCCTTATCGCGCGTGGAGATTGTTCTCCCAGAGAAACAACCGAAACAGACCGCGTGGAATCGCGCGTTTGCGACACCGACGCGAGGCTCGTGCTATCGCACGAGTGCTCGCTCGATCTCTCGCAAAATCAATTAACGATATTCACGGGGAAACGCACGTACGTTCCTCGATTCCGATGCATTCGCTTCGCAATCGCGCCATCTCTCGATCTCCTGGCTCGCGTCATCGTCTCCGACAAGCTCGCGGAATCCGCGCGAGAGCCAGCTAGCTTTCCACGTAAAATCTGAGAGAGTACATAACAGCGCGTGTAATTAGCTTTTTCTCTCCCTCGCACGTAGACGCGCGTAATTAATATCTCTTCCAATATTACCGTAAATCCAGCGCTCTCGCGGTCGCCGATGAGCAGCATGCAGCTGTTCGCTGACGCGGCTCGGACGATGGGTAATGATAATGGTAAGAGAGAGAGAGAGAGAGAGAGAGAGAGAGAGAGAGAGAGAGAGAGAGAGAGATATCATGCACAGCGATGTTAAACGCGGCGCACGCGAGTCTCGATCGCGTCGCGGATTGGTTCATTAACCGACATCCGGAACCGCGAGTCCTGCTCGGCGGACTTATTTGCGCGCGCGCGCGCGCGCGCACCTTACATAACTGTGCCGCAATACCTGCGGCGTGCTTCATCGCAATAATCGCAGATCGCAATCGGCGGCGGGATCGTTCGATCCGGCATTTCCGCTCGATCCGCGCAATCGCGCCGTTCGTTCGTTAAACGCCCGTTTCCGCGGCGATACACGCTTCTCTCCTCCCGCTCGCTCCAATTCTCGCGGCGCGCGATCAGATTATCACAAGCGTCGCGGCCAAGGGGTAGGCAGGGACGGCGGGGGGATCAAACGGAGGAATTGAAACAACACACGCGTGATGCGTTGCGAGTGCGCGCCCGGCTTTTGCTCGCGCACGGGAAAACGGCGGCATCTGCGCGCAATTACGCGCGCACGCGGGACGCACGTGCGTGCGTGTGCGGGATCCGGGATCGCTCAGGGATTCGCAATTTCCACGAGCGAGCCACGAGCCACAGTTTTTCCTCGACTGCTCGCTGCTCGCCGACGAATGATCCAATCATGAGCGAACGAAAGAGGGTTCGTTCATCCCGCGCGAGTGATTAGTCAACTCTTTGACGAGCCTCCGGAATATTGCGGAAGCTCCAAAGAAAAAAATTCGCGGGCCTGAGCGAGAGGATTCGGTAGGAGCAGCGATCAGCTGGAAATCATCAGTGGCAAAACTTGCGCCCGAGTTATGGCTGGAGCCGTCAGCATTTCATCAAAGGACTCGCTCTCGTCCGGTACGATCGTTAATCAGGATTCCAGCGTCGTCGTCCTCGTGCGATCGCCGCGCACGTGCCGAGAGTCGATGAAATAACGCCGCGGACGCGGGCCGATTAAAATATTACGAACATTGTTCCTTGTGGAGGTCCGCGCGCGCGCGCGCGCGCGACGAGCACCTATACTCTTGTGGGTGTGTGATGGAATGCCAGCGATGTTCGATATGCGATACACCGAGAGAGTGAGAGAGTGAGAGAGAGAGAGGGAGATACAGGCTCGTTGCTCAAGCGATACATGCGTACCACGTGGCGGCGGTCGCATAAATACGTTATGTATGATAGGTACCGCGAAATACACGTGTGATGCGTGCGCCACAGACACGCGCATACATGCGTACGTGCATGTGCACGTACGTACATACGTTTCCTGGTCGCTGGGCGTGTCGCGATCGCAAGCAGCTACGTCGCGTACGACGGGCACACGCGCACCGACACAAGGCGGGGCATTCAATTTCGACACCGCTCGTAACTCTTAACCTCTTAGCTGGGAGGATACCGGCGGGAGGGGAAGAGAAGGAGGGTGCAGCAACCTGGTAGCAGTCCCGGTCGCGGAATTAACTCGCGGCCGGCGCGATTCCTCGGGAAGGGAGCGGTGGGAATTTCGTTAGGAAGTAGAAGAGTAAGATGAATGAATAATTTTCGACCTCCGAATCCATTCGGTCGTTCGAATTGAATCATCGACGGCAACGCGGCTCGCCGATGATTGCGCAACGTGGAGCAGCGCATTATCGATTCTCGAAAGCAGTTTCTCATTTGAGATCCTGGCGCCAAAGCCGGAGATAACGCGGACACGCCGCTCGCGTAAATCGATCGAGCGATCGCTCGCAACGGAATCGCGGAATGCGCGATAATAACGCCGATCGCGATTGCGTACGCGATCGCCGTTAAGTGCACCTCGCGAAATAAATCGCGCGCACGCGGCTTCCAAGTGTGTACGCGTACACGTATGCGGAAGCCGCGGGGTCGAAATGAAACAGCGAGCCGCGCGTAGCCGCAATCTCCTGACACGCGAGAAAATGGCGCGTTTCTCACATAGTTCAGGCCATTCGTATTACACGCGAGCGCACAACGATCGTTACCCTCCGCGGCGGGGTAATGCTCGGTAATAAGACGTGTTTTAATGATCGCTTTAGCGGCACGGTAACGGCTAATACCAGATCGCGCGTACGTTCGCGCGCATGAAAGTCGAGCCGAGTCCAATCGCGATGAACCAATAGCGATCGACGCCGTGATAGCCGCGATAAAGAGAAGAAAAGACCAAATTATCGCCTGTGATACAAGCCGCTAACTCTCGTTATATCGCGTATTCGCCGCAACGCACTGGACTGTCACGGAAAAACCGCAACATCGCACATCAGATGCTCAAACACGGCCGCAATGCACGAGCACGTTCTTCCGTCAGTCTCCTTCCTCCCTCATAGAAGAGATGCGAAGAGTTCGCGCCTTTGAATTCGATCTCGATTAAGAGGATGCTCGGAGAAACCGATAATTGTTTCGCGCCGGCCGGTTTCACTCAAACGCCGGCACGTCGCTTAGATTTCCACTGGAAAATGCAATAAACGGATTCACCGGCGACTGTCGGCGACGAATTTTCATCTCTGCTTGCCTCGATCACAGGACGAAACGCGCGGATTATTCCGTCGAGATTAATCGATCTCGCCGGCGGCGCAACGCGGGCGAATAGCAGGAAATGATTTCCTACCCTCGCGTGACGTCTCGCGTGCGTTGCCGCGAGTGAAAAATGGAAAATCGGGGAGAATTTCGACTCGCGATCGCGATCGGTCGGCAAGATACAGATAATTTCCGACACGAGCGAGCCGCTCTCCGCTCCTCGTTTCTCCCTATCGGCCGGAGCGGTTTCCATTACGTGCGATTGCGGCGATCGTTACCCCCTCGGTGCGGTAATGTTCGGTAATCAGTTGCGTTTTAACGTGTAGCCGAGCAGCCTGCTCTGTATATACGTGTACGTGTGACTGGTCGCGGTTTGAATCGCATCTCGTCGGGATCGCGTGCGACGAGAAGGGCGCGGGAACGCGAGGGGAAAAACGCGGGAAATCCTCGCTTTTCGCCGGAAAAGGAAGGACGAGCGGAGAGATCGAGTAGACGGACGCGATAAGGGAGATCCCTTTATGGGAAGAGACTCGAGGGATTCCGGGAATGCTTTGCATTTCGAGCAGAAATCGCGTTCTCATTGGCGGAGAGTTCGTATCGTAAACAATTGATAATAATATGTATTAGATGTATTAAAGGAGGACGAGCGCCGGTCAGCGCTTCTCTTAATATCGATGGACGTAATCGCGTTTCAGAAAGTCGCGTTTGTCAGAGGAAAAAAAATAAGAGAAAGAGAGGGGGGAGGAGCGTCAGTACCGCTCGTAATTCATGCCGTTACGTCATTTAATTAATATCTTACACGTCGCGCAATTTTTCACGCCGAAGCATCGGTTAAGCGAACGCACGATGAGTGCACGTGTCGCGTCTTTCTCTCTCTTCCTCTCTCTCTTTCTCTCTCTCTCTCTCTCTCTCTCTCTCTCTCTCTCTCTCTCTCTCTCTCTCTCGCACGCACAATACCTGACATAACCGTATATCGGTTGTGTGCGCGATTACGTGCGCGACCGGCTTTACCTGAGGTGCGATCGTGTTCCGGACAAACGACATCTCATGTTTTATGCGAACGTTTACGATTGAGCCGGTACGCGCGTAACGGCTCGAGAGAAAGAGAGAGAACGACGCCGACACTTGGATAGCTCGCTTTATCGCAGAGAGATGTACGTGAGATGCGAGGATGATGATCCTTAGAAAGCTCGTCATTAGGAAAATTATTACGAGGACTAAAGCCAGAGAAAATGATCGGCAACGTTCATCGAAGAACGGGAGAGTTTCCGGGCTTCCGCGACCGGAAGAAGCCCGTCAATGCCTCAGCCTCAGAGAACGTCCGGAACAATTTGATCAACTGACGCGCGAATGAGAACGTCTTCATCCATCCGAAGCATCCTTTCGAGAGAATCCGGCTGCGAACGACGAGACTTCCGAATAACGTAACGTAAAGCGCGAAGCGGCCGCTTACCGAGACATCCCGCGATAACGAATCGCCCGCTTCTGAGCTAATTAGGCGTATCGCGTTTAGAGGCTCGCTCTAGGAGCGGGAACGTTATGGAAACGAACGGCGACAGGAGGTCATCGACACGCCAGTAACATCCGTTAGCCCGCACTGTACGTAAATGTAATGCACACAATGCGTGCGCGCGCGGCCGGGACAATCCCGGGCTTTTCCCTTTCACGCCAATTTTTTCTAATTGCTCTCGCATGCACCGCGCGGCATGTGGAACGATTACAGCCGGCAACAGCAAAGGGGCGGTATAAATTACGGGGGAATCATTAAACGTGCGATAGATGTATCTCGGGAAAATGTGGAAAGATCACTCGCGGCGATCGCATTGACGGTATCGGCGGTATCGATCCTTCTCCGATGGAAAGAAGGAGGAGTGCGCGAAAGAGAGAAAAGGAGAGAGAGAGAGAGAGAGAGAGAGAGAGAGAGAGAGAGAGAGAGAGAGAGAGAGAGAGAGAGAGAGGGAGAGAGAACAAGAGAGGAGTCGCCGATTGAAAATATCGTACGCGCAACGTGTAATCATGCTTCGAAAATCGCAAATGTTTCTCGAGCGCCGCGAGTGCGATTTTCTCACGTAATCGACATGCCGAGTCCCGATAGCAGTATAACGCCGCGAGGGAGGGTGGAGGGTTCTTTCCGCGCTTAGATTCCGCCCGATAGATGAGATGTCGGGCAGATTCGCAGATGCTTCATTGGGAACGCGACGATCGATCGAATGATGGAATAACGACGAAGCGAAACGAGACCGCGGAAGCTTTGACTTCTGCCGACTTCTGGACGACGCGCATGCCGGGGCCAATGTTCGCGCGAGAACGCGAGGAGGAAGGCAGGCGAGGAATTTGCATAATAATTTATTAAGCTTTTCGCTAAACTGACGGCGAGATCGATACGTACGCGCGCCCCGAACGAAGGTATCAATTTCCCGGCGATCTCGCGTGCGCGGCCGATCGCTCTGCATTGTATTCAAGGCAACGCGGTTTTACAAACAATCGCGTGGCCGCGCGCGGCAAACGCACTCGTAAAGCGCGACTCGTAAATAAATTAATGGCCGCGCGCACTACGGGCGATCACGCGCCGATCGTTTATGCGCGTGCTCGGAATACGCGCGAGAGCATACGGGACCACACGTGCTCGCGTGCGCGAATCGTAAATTTCGTTATTTGTACGTCGTTACACGAGCAGCGAACTGACGACGTGACGCGGCGAGGCGACATCGAACATGTACGTGTATATAGATATATATTTATCGATGATCGATCGCGACCACGAGTGGATCATCGATCGATGTCGATCGCTTCTCCGATCTGGATCCGATCCGGCTGCTGCTCTCGATCGTTTCTCTCTTATCTCGGGGAGTAATTAACGCGTAAACAGATCAATCGTGACGATTTAGCCCCGCCCGTCATATTTATTTGCCACGTTTTAACATTTCCATGACACGGGGGGGAGCTGCGCGGGAGTTTTATCCGGATGAAACGCGATGAGCGAGAGATAAAGGAGAAATTTACATAAAACCATCCGAGATCTCTCGCGTATGAAAGTTATTCGGGAGATTAACTCTCTTCGCAATTAATTCTATGTTTCATGCACGTGATATTTCGCGCCTGCTTACAAATTGCGCAGGAGAGAGTCGACATTGATATCGTATCGAATACGTGCGATTCAGAGCGGTTAAGCGACGTTAAATGTCGTTTTAATAGGAAACTAAGAGGCTTCCCTCGCGCGGTTTCCACGGCGGGAATTAATCGCGACACCGTGCCTCTCTTTATATCCGCGAAAGCGCGATTACGAACGAACGCTTCACGTCGGCTGCACAAGTTGATTTCACGGCTGAGCGAGCCGCGCGTAAATGGCCGATGCTTATCGGTCACGTTTTAAATTCCCTCGCGGAGACGCGGTAAACAAAACGATAATCGACCGTGTGCGCCTTTCGGAAATATCCCGAGCGATTTCCGGTCGCATCTAGCGCAGAACGATGGATTGCCTCGAAGAGACACTCGCGGAAAAGACACTTTCTATCGTAAAGAGCCTGGGTACTGTTTCGGATTTTGGCGGCTTCTCGCGCCGCGCTCCTTAGATCAGAGCCGCGAGCAAGCGACGATCGAGACATGGCGGGCTGTCCTTTGACCTCCGATGGACTCGGGTAACTCGAGGCAGGGGGAGCTTCCAGCTCGTCATCTCACTGGCGGAAAATCCTTCGGCATTCTAGCGACGATTACAAAACGCGGCTCCTTTTGATCTTTCGCTCTAACGCGATCCCATCCCGATCTTCTCGCAAGATGATGTGCAAGGGGACAATTGTTAACGCGCCTTCGATGTTTCGCGCAACACTGTTTATATATTTATTTATTGCCGAGAGAGTGCGTTCAGTAGAGAGTTCAGTAAAGATGAGAATCATTAGAAAACAAAACAATTTCCTTTAATCGTCAAACAACTCGACAGATACGATATCTGGATCGCTCTATCCAAGTAAGAAATGTGCGACCGTTGCTTCTGGCTTCTCGCAAGACACTGAAGACACCGTTTTTCGCTGCTTGGTAACTACCGAGCGATAGTGATTCTTTTTTTGTTTCGACAACGGTTGCGACCTAATCCCTTGGCTTTGTTTACATCGGGAACATTCCAAAAGACATATAAAAATCCTTAACAACGATAGTTTTATCGCGAAACTCGACGAATCTCTTCCACAACGGATGTTCCGTGTCAGGATCAGCACTGTTTTGTAATTATTAAACGGTTGGTTCGGCAGCCTCCAACACTGCTGACAAACGGATGAAGAAGAGAAGACAAATAAAAGAACCGGGAAAGATTTGTCATTAGCCAAGGATTCCACGTGGCTTGACGTCTTCCTCGATGCTTGAACGACGCTTCTCTCTTGGCTCTCTCTTGGATCATGTTGTCATATTAACGGTGAAAAAGCGATTGCCGGGAAAATCCGCGAGGGAACCCCGCTGTCCGTTTTACGACGCGAAAGAGACGTCATTCCCGGACATTCGTCCAATGTTGCTGAAATTATTGATCGCCGTGCATGGCGGGCGAACGTGGGACGGCGATATGGCGCGTTAACGACAGACGAGCTAATTGCACCGCCTCGACGTTAATTACAGCCACGATAACGCTCCGCGAGTTGGATGACGGTTACGTAAAGGCCGGTTCTCATGGCGAGATTGAGATCGTCGCGGACGACTCGGGCTCGCGCGAGCGAACAAAAGCAAACGGATCCGGCGCTGTTCTCCAGAAATCTGTGAGGGATCTGTATGAAGATCGACTAGTTCGTTAGGCGTTAATCCAGAATGAATTATGCAGCGTGACTTGGTTCGAAAATTGTGTGATTAATCCCTAAGCAACAGAAGAGAAATTATGAGGCACAGATGCGAATGGAAAGATTCGTTAATAATTATTAATTAATAATTATTAATAAAATAATCGTTAATAGACCATTTCCGAGATGGCCTTTCCGGCCGCGTAATAACGCATGCCGTTAAAGAACTTAGTTAAGACTGCTGAGATGTCATGTATATCTCTCTCTCTTTTTCTCTCTCTCTCTCTCTCTCTCTCTCTCGGGATCGCGCCAGGAAAGATATTTCACTCTTGGCATCGAAAAACAGCGACAAGCCGCTTCGGTTATCTCGCGGAGCGTCGCCGCGTCATCGGCGGCGATTAAGGCGCATCAATTGAAATTTCACGATCCGAGCGGAAGATGACGTCGCCGAGACCGGTTGATCACTCGGATCACTGCGCCTAATGAATTTCGCCATCTATGATTCCCATCGGGGAAGGTCGCTTACCGCGACGAGTTCTGGGTATATTCGGATTCCCGTGGATCTGAATTGCAAATGCTCGCGGTTTTACGTCTCTCTTTCTTTTTTTCACGCGGCGTGCGACTGAGTTGTCGTCGAATTATCGTCGACGGGACGACGCGTCGATCCTCCTTTTCTCTTTTCTCCCCTCGACAACTTTTCATGGAGAACTTTTTGTTATCTTACTGTACGCGTGAATCGCGTTACATCGTCGTCGCGCCGGACTCTTCTCACGACCAGCAAGCGAGTATCGAGTGTCAGACGCTGTGATTTGATAAAAAGGAACGCAAACGTTCCCGATACATTTGCGTAAAGCGCAAAACTTTGGACGCTCTCTGCATAAATTAATCGATACGCGAATACGCGACTCTCGAAACTAGCTTTTCGCGAAATCAATCGCGCGATTAATTGACCAACGGGTCGATAAATACAATTCTCTCTCTCTCTCTCTCTCTCTCTCTCTCTCTCTCTCTCTCTCTCTCTCTCTCTCTCTCTCGCTCGCTCTCTCTCTCTCTCTCTCTTTCTTTTTCTCTTTGCTTCATGCTATTCGCCGCGGACAGCTCGAAGTCTTTACGAAGTCGACACGCGGTCGCGCCCGACATGTCGCGACAATTACGCCCACGAAATCGAGCGGCCGGGCGTTTTAATTTCTCGTCGATTGTCTAAGCGTTCTCCACGTCCGCCCTTGTCCCGTCCCGGGAGGGAATGCTGCCAGATCTCTCTCTCTCTCTCTCTCTCTCTCTCTCTCTCTCTCTCTCTCTCTCTCTCTCTCTCTCTTTTTCCCTCCGAGCGCTTTCGCTGTTCTCCCGCGTCTCGCTGCTTCAGCCGCGCGGAGCGCGTACGAGCGCGCACCGCGCCAATAAATTAGATTCCTCGAACACATTCTGCACGATCGTTTCTACGAACACGTGTTTAAAAAGCGCGCGCGCAGCATTGTGTTCCACGTAGCGCTCAAAGAGGAAACTTTCTCTCTCTCTCTCTCTCTCCTTCTCTCGCCTACGCACGCACACATCGGCGCTATAAACGCCAGACGCTATTTGCGAATTATAATTTGCGCGCCGATAATGAAGGATCATAAAGCGGTCCGCGTTAGATAAGCGCGAGCGGCGACCGAGAGGAGAAAGCGAGCCGGCCTGATCGCGGGCTGGAATTCGCCGCCGTCGCGAGAGGAGGACCGGGGGAAGCCCCGCGACGACAGCCGAGCTTTGCGAGTTTCGGTAAAAAACGACGGCAATTACGATCTACCGATCGGCGGTGTAATTAACGCTTCGAATTGGCGCGATAGGTCCAAGCATCGTGGATGCGAAGCGAGAAACGGTATAATCGTAAGCCGATACGCGAATAGCCGGGTTAAGGGTACGCGATAAGGGTTGATAACGCCCGCCCGCGTTAGCAGCTTGCGTAACTTGTAAGCCTCGAGCGGGGCGGAGCGAGCGGAAGTCGGACGGTTTCTGATCGCGGAGGATGATCGTAAACAAGCGTAAGCGAAGCGCGCGATGCGGTGCTTCGAGATAGCGATAGCGCACAAGCGATAACGGTTCACGTGGAGGCGACATTTCGCGCGCATGCGCCGACTTGCCGCAACGTCGGAACGTATCTGGCGGTGATTAGGGGCCCGATTATCCGCCCGGCGATCTTTATCGTCGACGATATTACACGGGCGTTCCTCCCCGCGCGCTTTACGAGTCTGTAATATCGACGTGTACGAATTGCATCGCGGCGGATCGCGCGATAACGATCGCTTATCAGGCCCGAGCTATTCGAAAGTGCCTTGCCGGCGAGTGGGTGTGATCCAAGCGATCGGCTCGAAGCGCAGGAAAAACAGCGAGGCGCGCGAGCGAGAACGTCGAATCAATCGCGTAATTAACGGCCCGTCGCTTTATCGATTATAGATTCCGAGGCGATTCGATTCGAATCTCCCGGCGAAGTAGGAAACGGCGAACGATCGCCGATCTTCTCGCTTGCTTCCGCTTTAGATTTGGAAGCAACAGGGGAGAGGATCGGCTCAATCGCGGTATATCGCGGTATACCGCGTATGCGGCGTGACCTGACGTAACGACGATCGTCCGCCGAGCGTGCATCCCGCCAAGAGAAAACAGAGACAGAGACAAAAAAACAGACAGAGAGAGAGAGAGAGAGAGAGAGAGAGAGAGAGAGAGAGAAAAGTCAACCGCCGTCTCGCGTTTACGGTAGTCGATGCTTAACCCTACCGCTACTTTCGCCGCGGACGAAAGTGCATGTTTGCCCAGCTTAGATTGAGATTTCGCTGCGCGCAAATGGCAGGGAGTGCCTTTGACAAAGGCATCAATCGCCGCCGTCAATTTACGACGTTGTTATTTTGCAGCAGTTTACAGCGGAGGTAATAAGAAACGGAGTTGTTACGAGCATAACGATAGTGCGTATATTCTCAGCTGATATATTAATCTACCGAACGACGCTCTCGGGACGAGGAGAGATCTCATTGGGGAAGAGAAGGACAGATATCGCGCGTCGATCGCGCGTCAACGAGAGGGTCGCCTTGCTATCTCGTTCGCGCGAACGATAATTCCGGTTCTCTGTACGCGTACGAGTGCGATCTTTTCGATCGATCTCGCGATCGTGATCGCAACTTTCTCTCGCCAAACGGAGCGAGATAGGCGACAGTGCGAGGCGCGTAAATGTCCCTCGCGCGATTCTCGCAACTCGATCGTCGCTTTCCCAGATAACGCCTCTCGATAATTTCGCGTTGTCGTCGTCGCCGCTCCGACCACAATTTGCCTTTCATTCAATCGCGCCGCGTCGCGAGACGTGTGACGAGACGCGCGGAACTCGCGCGGAATTCCCATTCCCGTTCTCGGAATTCTGATTTTTCTTATCCAGGAAAATGCACGACAGCGCGATGCGCTCAACGATCGATTCGGGGATCTAGGAAGCGATACGAATACGCGATTAACAGAGTTCGTCGGTGTTTCATTAGTCAGAATCATCGATCACTGACATCGATCAAGGACGATTTTTCTCAACGCACAGCAGAGGAATCCTGCCGATACCATCAGAATCATCCGCAGCCCTCTCCTTCCTTGATTCTGAAATTGGAGTCAGATTTACACTAAAGGAGAATAGCACTGTCGCAGCGGAAGTACGCAGCGCGTGTACATATTTGTCCCGTTTGCGAGGAGAGAATCGCTCGAGAGAGCCGAAGGCAACGCTCGCTGCAGGTTGGAAAAAAGATCCAGCCCTTGCGTAGGTAGCGCACGCATCATCGGAGAACTTCCTGGTGCGCCTGGGGAATATTATCCGACAGTACAACATCATCGCGCGAGTGCCGCGGCGGGGGAGACCCCGTGAAGAAACCCGCACAAAAGGAGCCCCCGATTCACCGACGCACTCGCGTCCGTGATGGTGGTCGAGTGCGTAACGTGACGTGTAGCCGTGTAATTACTCAAAGAGCCCGAACGACGCACTCGCGCACTCGCGCCACGCGCGATCAACGGCCCCGCCGTGGCCTCCGACATGAAAATCACGTCGTGGCGAGAGAGCGCGTATTAGCTTCGACTCAGCCGGCCCCCGCGCGCGCGGATTCTTCCTGGCGCTCGTCCTGGAACTCGCGCGCGCGCGCGCGCGGGTACTCGCGCGCTGTCCCATCCGCGCGCATAATTATACAGCCGAGGGACCGCGAGTGGTTGTGCAAGGGCTGGGCGAGGCCACCGCATGGAATATTCAAGTCTCTCTTAAGTTTCTTCTAGTAGTAAATATTGTTATGCTAAGTGCAGCCGTTGTCACGCCTTCCCTCTCCGCTTCGGGCTCCTCCGCGCGTCTCTTGAGCCTTTTCCCTCCTACTTGCCTCTTCTCTCTCTCTCTCTCTCTCTCTCTCTCTCTCTCCCCCTTCTTTTTCCTTTCTTTCTTACCCGTTGCAGCCTGTCCTCTTTCGCCCTTCGTGTCCGGAACTCACACTTTGCCTGAGAGAGCCATCGCGCTCGACAGCTACGATGCTGTTCTCTCCGTTTCTCTCTTTCTCTCTCTTTCTCTTTGCCCGCGAGTTACTGTCCTCGTGATTTATAATGCCGCAAATGTGATCGCAAAGTAGAAGCGATCGCCGCCGCGCGACCGCACGCAGACGCGACCCCGCGATTCGCGGGAGGATTGAAGAGAAACCGCCGCGTCTCTGCTCCAGTTTTGTACAAAGCGTGAGATCGATCGATCGATCGATCGTCAGGTAAGATCGAAGGATCGCGACGGCAACGCGCGGGGATTCCATCGCCCCGATATGGTTCCGCTTCATTGTCGCGTTGACTGGAAAATCGTCAACTCGAGATCGTTAACTCGGAATTTGGAAGGAAGAACTTCAAGAACTATCCTTTTAGGAGACGAAATTGGCACGGCGCTGTTGTGCGAGCAAGCGAGTCTCCCTCGAATCGAGCCGGACAATCGATCGCGCGCCGCGCGTTCATCGATTCGATTTCCGGACTTTTCGCGATCGCGCGGATCGTGCGCACGCGCGCACGTGCGCATCCGTGATTTTTCTTCCCCGTATCTCTGAAATTACGCGCGAACCATCATCAATCTTAATGACAAGCGATCTTCACCTTATAACGGCCCCGCGCTCCCCCTAATCACGGATGCCCCAAGGCCGAAGGGGATAATGCCGTTCACATTTAACCCTATCCTCACTTGTCACTCGCGCGTGATCGGCTGAACGTGTCGGTTCACAAAGGCCCCCGCCATTAGAAAGTACGCGCGCGCGCGCGCGCACGCGGATGCGTATTAGGCTGGCGATTTTTATCGCGGGCTAATATCGAGTGTTTCGCAAGCCAGCGCCTCATTGTGGCCGGATTAATCAACGGAATCACCTGCCGCGACCTCGCTTCGATCTCGCCGCGAACATCATTCCATCTTTCGCTAGGTAGCTGATCGCCGCGCATGCGCCGAGCGCGCGTCGCATATCGTTACGCAATCGTCGCATACGTATTTATTTACGATTACGTAATAACCCGCAGCCTCCCTCGCGCCTCGTGAACGAACCGAGCTAGAACTCGCGCTGGGATTCCCGATCGCGCAGCGATATCGTGATTGATCGTGCCGCGATCTCGATCTCCGATCTCTGCGCTTCTAGATGCGACTTCTGGTAGGAGAGCCGAGAGATTTCAATAGAAACGCGGACGCGGGAGCGCCGATGCCGCCGCCGAGCGGAACGATCTTCCGATCCGATTTGCCCGGCAGCGTACGAGCAGACTGACGTAACGCGCGTCAATTCAGCGCGCGAGGGGAGGAGAAGGGGAAGCCGAGCAACGCGAGTCGCACGACATTTGCCTCCGACCGATGCCGGTCAGACCGGGTCGGCCAGGAAGAGAAGACGCCGACGGCGCTCTAACGACCATCCTCGATTGCGTAATGGTGAAAACGGCAGACGATTCTCCTCGCGTGTCACGACCTGGCGCGCCGCGAAGAGAGCATAGGCCGCAGGTGCAAGCGCTCTACCTGACGAATCATTCTCGAATGACACCGATGACGATTCAGCGTATCGGACGATTCACCTCGGCGGTGCTTCTCCGATTTTCCGCCGGACTTCCGGTTCCGCTCTCGGCGGAATAGATGAAAGTCGAGATGGGATATCGAGGATCGACGATTGCAGGGGAATCGATTGCGATCCCCAGCTGGCGTACGTGGCGATTACGTCGTTAAGGAAAGCTGAGAAATGTCCGAACGTTCCTCTTCTCTTTCTGCGGAATTGCCGAGTATGCGCTCTGCGCTCGTTGTCCGACCGATCGATATTATTGCGTATCGTTTAATTACCGGCTGGCTGGCTGGAAACGAGCGTCTTGTATCCGTCTTGTATACGCGCGGAGAGATGACGGAGAGAGGCGATTGCTCGCGGCTGAGTTTAATTGCCGGGCAAAGTTCGTTTACGCGGACGTGACAATGCAACGCCTTGTCGAGTCCTGCTTCCCGCGCGCGTAATCGTTTCTCGCTCGCTCGGGAGAATATCAGCAGCTTCGACGAGCGCGATGGAGAGTCGCGAGACATCAAGGCGATTACGATATCGCCCGAGTCGGCCGGTGGATGCAAAAAGGACGCGAATGAGGTACAAATGAATCGCCGTTTAGCGTTTATCCGAGGATTGATGAGGCTCCGCGCCGGCGAGTGCCGGGAAGGAAGGTGAAAGGCGATAACGGCAAAATGAGCGGACAAGTGGGCGTAAAGACGTATCAGTGGGAGTTGGATACCGATGGCGAAACGCACAATGAAGCCGGCCGGACTTACATAAGCCACGTAATGAAGATTAGCTAAATGCGAGATTAAATGGTCGTCCGCGGTTCAACATCCGCCTTGCCGGGATTCGCGTATGGGACACGTCGATACGAGCCGCGAGTGCGGCTCTCTCTCTCTCTCTCTCTCTCTCTCTCTCTCTCTCTCTCTCTCTCTCTCTCTCTCTCTCTCTCTCTCTCTGCGACAAAGAGCGTGCTTTCTCAGAGGAAACGCCCGAGAACGCGCATCCGCGACGCGATTTCGGCAAAGCAGATTCCCCTGGTCCGAGTGACCGAGCATCCGAGTAATTCGCCTTTCTCCATCGACCGAAGGACATTCCGCGTAACCGCCACTGTAACACGCGGAATTCCGGCAGGCCTTTCTGCTCGCCGCCACGACGAGCGCAGAAGCGAGAGAAACGCACCGGTCGAGTCTCTTATCAATTAATTACCGCAATTACCGTTTCCTGGTCGGATAGGTTTTCCAGACTGCCTGAGACCCGTCCCCACCCCGCGAAAATGCTGCCGGCTACGGGTCAGGGCAGAAATTCCTGCCGCGGGACCAAGGAGATTGCAGCTCGCTGAGCGCAAACTCGATACGCGCCGCGCGTATCTTGCAGCGCGCGGAATCCGCTCGAAAATATTAACAGCCAGCCAGAAGCTCGTCTTATTCCGGATTGCTGCAAAGTCGGTTCTTAATCCGCGAAACCTCCGATGAGAACGATACTCGATCAACGCGTAGCGTGATTATCGAGTTGGCTTATGCGATTGCTATTGGTGAACTCGTTGGTGATCTTCGCCGACTGGAGTCTGCCAATCTCGCGAGCTGGATGCTCGGATATGGATTTGGATAATAAAGGATACTCTCAAATTGAGCCTCGCTCGGTTTAATGTGTACAATATCTACACCGTGTACAAAAGAGTGGATACCCTTCACTCTGGATACCAGTCCGCCGTGCTCGAGATTCGCGATTTAGAGCAGCAAGATTGAATGTCCGTTTACTTCAAGTCCCCGATTTGAACCGACAATTGGCAACAGTCGAGGTCCTCGCTCGCAACGATCGATGCAGATATAAAAACAAGCAGGCAACGTTTGACCCGTCCCTGTTTTCCTTTGCACCAAGTCACCGTTTACATTGCGTATAATTACAATCTAGCCGGAATTTCTGTCCAAGCTTGACTCGATACTCTCGAACATTTTACAATCTTACCGTTCTTGTTAGTCCGAGGCGGAATTCCTAACAATTGCACAGCTAAGACGATAAATATGTACCTGAATCCGATAATCGGTAATTAATTTCTGTCTCTCGCGGAGACTTTCGGGGAGCTTCTCATGGACACGTGCTTTAATCGTGCGTTTGATCTCGAAGCATTACCTATCGATATCCTCCGAATCAAACGGCTCGTCGGGAGGAAGAAAATTCCAAAGAAAAATCAGAAGGATTCAGGAAACGTCAGAAAATCAGACGACGGGATATCTGCGCGTCGCGCCGTGGCGAACTTTTCTCTCTCCCTTCGCGCGTCCCGCATCGACGCACCTGTCGACGAGGAACGACAAAGTGTACGCAACGCCGCCCTCGCTGCCCTCGTCGCTCGTAAAGATAACGATCGTTGTCGCGCGAACGTGCCGTAATCGCGCGCTGTCGTTAACCGCGCCTGCAGTCTGCCGTGCGATCACCGCTTTTCGATGGGCGGCGATCTTCTGATAAATTCCAATATCGTTTGCGTATCGATGGCGACGCGGTTTCGATCGATCGACGAATCGGCGAGCCGCTACACCTTCCTCTCCTCGCCGCTTCTTCATCGTCGCGGAGATTAATGGCTATAACCAAGTGTTACAACATTCCTCGTCGCCTTGCTTTCTCTCTCTCTCTCTTTCTCTCTCGTACGATAGAACAATGGCTTCGACGGAGTGCGAGGCAGAACGGGGGAATATTTGCCGGCAGAGCAAATATGAAGATAAGTCCCGGACCTGTCCTACCGTAAAAACCTTCTTGACATCGTTAAGATAGCTGCCTGCCCGCTTGAGTAACGCAACCATTACACAAGCTCGCGAAAGAGGAACAAAGAGCCAAAAAGTCAGCTCGTCGAGAAAACGAGAGGGAAAACTGCCGGCATCCTGTCCTCTCGCTACGTAGAAAAGCACGTAATCGCGACGCGCGTTATTAAATCAGGATTGACAGGGTAATGACTGCGAGGTTCTCGACGTTTCTGCTTTCCTCCTGCGAGCGCAGCGTTTCGAGAATACTCGTTCGAGGTCGGCCGAGCGGCAAGAAACGAGCGTTGAGGAAACGCGCACGGAATTTTCGAGAGACGAGAAAAAGCAATGGTTGAGCAATCTTCCCTCGCACTGATCCTCGTGCATGGGAATTAAGATCTCCAGCGGATCTCCGCGATCTCAATCGCGTTGATCGTTGAATCACCGAGCCAGCGAGAGCGATCGGCTGAACTTTGGTCGACGCGAGGCGTAAACATACCAATAAACATACAGAGCAAACCTAAAGAAGGTTCCCTCCTCTTCGACGGCGCGAAGGCGAGCGCGGAACCGAGCGGAAGAGACGCGGAGGCCGCGAGCGGAACGGCCGTCACAGAGAGAGAGATCCGCTTTTTAGCGACTTCTCGGGACTGCAATTGCGGCGGGGAAGATGGCAGGAACGACTGCGGAACGGCCGCGCGAACACGGGGAGGCCGATGGAGAAGAGCAGCGAGGAGAAGAACGAAAGGGAAGGAAGACGAAGGGGAAGAAGCGTACGTGGAGAAGAGGCGGAGGAAGATAAGGAGCAGAAGACTCTTGCCTTGGGTAGCTACGAAGATAAGTAGCGCAGTAACGCGTACGGCGTGGCGGTAGGCAGACTAGCCAGCACTCGCTCGGGGCAAGAAACTAGCGGCAATAATAATTTACAATATTCTCTCCTCTCCCTCCCCGTTTGCCGTTCTCCTCCCGCTCCTCGTCCTCGTCCTCGTCCGCTTCTCTCCGTTCGTTCCGGTAATGTTGCTGCTGCTGCTGCTGCTGCTGCTGCTGCTGCTGCTGCTGCTGCTGCTGCTGCTGCTGCTGCTGCTGATGCTGATGGCGGCGGCGGCGGTGGTGGTTGTTGGGAGCAATTCCATATTAGGGTTCGCGCTCCTCGGTTTACCGCGATGCAGGCTATTGAGACGTAGTTACCCTTACTTATCCTGTCGCTGCGAGAGCGAGCAAGCAAGCAGCAAGAGAGAGGCCCGCGCATCCTGCGCGCGCTTCGTCGTTCGCGGCCGTTGAAGAATCGCCGCGGAATGGATCTTCTTCCTCCTCCCTTTCCTCCCGCACCCCGTCTCCCCCTGCGATTTTATTCTCCCCGTCCGCGAGGAGGAACGAACCGACCGCGCGAACGCGAAACTTCCTCTCTCGCGGGCGCGGGAGGAACGCCCGAACGGGCGATTTCGTATCCTGCTCTCGAGGAGGCGAAGGGAGGGCGTTATGGAATAAACCCTTTGGTCCTTTGGTGCCTCGATTGCCGAGGAATGTGCCGATTCTGCAGCCGCGAGTTCGCTTGCCCCTCGCTGAAGCCACTTTCGCGATTTCACCCGACTGCAGCTCTCGCCTGCTCCTTCCCCTCCCCCGGCGACGCGCCCTTCAAGCTCGGCATGGCCGAGCCGGCTCCGGAAATCGCGCTCCGCAAGGAAAGCTGACGGCGCGCATCATGAGCGGACAGATACTCAGAAGCGACACTCGGCGGACTGGATTATGGATGCGCATTATGGAAACGCGAGGCCCAAGTCGCTGAACTTGAATCGTGTCGTAACTGCGGCGAGATAACGCGACGGTTCACGTCGCCGGGAATTGCCGAATGACCGGTAGACAACTCGGCGAAACGATTGTCCTCGAGCAAGGATCGTTATCGCTAATCGCGTCTTTTTACCGTCAGCTTCAATTTCAGCGTCATACCATATCTCGTTCCGATAACGCGGCTTGCATCTTAATCGTCGCGAAAAGTTCGCGCGGCAACAGAAGGATCCGCGAAAGCAACTACGCAGAGAATGCGATTTGATTCCATTAGAAGCTGTTATTAGTAGCAGCTCCCTCCCTCTCTCTCTCTCTCTCTCTCTCTCTCTCTCTCTCTCTCTCTCTCTATCTATCTATCTATCTATCTATCTATCTATCTATCTGTCTGTCTATCTTTTTCTCTCTCTGGCGCCGGCGAAAAATAAGAATAACCGCGCGCTATGATACGGGCATCGTAAAAGGAAACAAGAATAAATCAAAGCGCGAGAGAGAGAGGAAGATGGAAAGAGGGGGGGGGGGAGGGAAAGGAGCGATCAATTAAAGGACTTAACGCGAACACGCGAGAGAGGCTCGGGATGAATGCCCATCTCTTGACGCGATGGATAAAAGTAGCCGATTTCTCGAAGGCAGCGCCTTCGATTTCCCGCATGAACAAGCTTTAATTAGCGATAAATTAGATAATAAGGGAAAGACCGCGCGCGAAGATGGACGTGCGTGCACCGAGCCGCGACTCGCGAGATCATCGGCAATCCGTGCGCTCGCGTTCGAGAATGATTTAAGAATCATACACACGTGCGATTACAACGATAAAGTTTTTCGGCTTGCGAGCTCCGTTCGAAGAACGCAATCGCTATTCGCTCGTTCGCGAGAAGCGAATTTTCTGCAGCGCACGTCTGTGGCTTCGTCAGTATCTCCCCGATAATGATTCGGCTTTGCGAACGCTCGATGCTCCGCATCATCGAAAAAATGAAGATGGCGGCAGGAGCGGGATCGTTGAAAAATGCCGCGGAATAGCGGAATAGCAATAAAACCGCGATAAGCATCGGCGTGATCTTTCGTCGCGGCCGTTATAGAAACGCGTAAACGCGCGGTTCGAAGGCGACGCGAGCGATCGGACGCTCGGCTCCGTAACTGAATGGCCGGCAAACGAGATATTAAATGTCGGACAGTAAAATATCGCGACGTGGCGAACGCACCAATTAGCGTACATTGAGGTTGATCGCGAAGGGCGAGGTTGATCGCGGGCCCTCGGAGCGGGGAGGAAGGCAGGAGGCGGGGACGGTAAAAATTCGACGGCGGAGAAAACGACGGCGGGACTTCATCTCGCGTGCTAATAATCGTTAGTGGCTACCGCCGCTCGCGTACGACCTCGCCGCTCGGCCAGATTAAACGGGTTACGGGGGTATAACAATAAATTAATTATGTATGCTCGCGCGCGGCTGAATTCGACGTCGTTAAGGCGAGTTCGAGTGCGCGCACGGCGAACGGAACGGCGACCGAACACGCTCGCGATGCGGCCGGCGGAGAGCTCATCCTGAAAGTATCATCATAATGGAGAAATATTAATGAGTCCCGGACCATTCGCGTGGCGTGCAATCATCAGCGGAACAGCAACGAAGCGGCAACGCTCGCTCGTACTCGCTCGTCAGATAATTCTAATTCATCATTTGCAAAGGCTTGCCCGAGCGTTTAACGTTATATCGATGGCACCGGGGGCAGCCGGGGATAAGAGCCGCGAGCCGCATAAATTCAAACCGAACCCGCAGCCTCATTTAACTTTGTTACATTCCCGCTCGCGCGAGCCCCCCGTCCCGCTCCCCTCGTCATCTTCGTTAATACCATTCCGTCATTTTTCATATGCCGGGTTACCCTCGCGTCCCTCTCGGAACCTTTCTCTCTCTCTCTCTCTCTCTCTCTCTCTCTCGCTCTCGCTCTCGCTCTCTCTTGTTCGCTGTTTCATTCTCCTTGTACGCCGTCCCGAGCATGGCATCGGCTCGATCACGTTTCTGCCAGTGTTCGATTAATTTTACGTCGCGGCGCGCGATTATGTCTCCTCGTAACGAACTATCGTCCCATTAGTCGACCAATTTATCACCATTCCACCTGCAGGATTGCCAATGAGTCCCGCATTGTTCGGTAAAACAATATGCAAATTTCATCTTTCGCGATAATCGCTCTCCCGATGTTTTAGAAGAGGCACACTGTTAGGATGCGGGATGAACATCGCCGCTCCGTAGAAAGGCTGGGAAACTCGTTGCGTTTTAAAGCGTCGTTAAGATATCGTTAAGGTATCGCCGCCGATTACCGAGCGTGCTAAAACACGCGGACGCGAAACGCTGAAGATCCGAGTCAATGCTTCTCAATAAATATTTCTATTGAAATTGAGGAGATTCTCTGCATTTGATTCTCAGCTCTCAGCCGCAACTTCGCAAGCGTGAAGATTTGGCGCGAATATAGCACGTGTTCGAGTAAAGTAGCTGTCCACCGCTATGTGGCCTAGCGTTGCATATCGTTCTCGTCCTTAAAATTCCGGCGCACGGCCAATATAAGCCCTGCCAGACGAAAGTTTGGCATCGCTTCTCGGCTCTTTGAGCTAAGATCAAAGTGTAGTATCTGTTCTTATCAGCTTAATATCTGATACAACCCCCAAAGGGGGTTCAGAATATTAAACTACTTTTTGTAAAYCGGCGGGAGAATGGGGCTTGCTCCGATCCTGCCACGGGTCGACCCGGCATTGCAGTACCGCCGGGAATGGCCCTCACGAAAAATCCTAAAAATAATTTCTGATCATCATAGTCTCTTCTTATCAGCTGATAGGTCTCGCTGCTCTCTACAGAAGTTAGGGATATTTTCTCTTGTATTGTCCACGCGCTTTCAGTTAGACAATTAACAATGTAAATTAGGATAGTAACATCCGAGAGGTTTAGTTCTCTTCACCAAGTTCTCTTCTTCTTAATATTGCAAAGCCCATGAATGCTGCTACGACCTTTATCCGATCATAAAAAAGTTTGTGAATATACGTGGGTCCTTAAAGAAGAATAAAAAAATTTTCTCTGTAGTAGTGAATCATCGCAGGCCCCCGTTACTTTCGATGAATATTGATTTGTTTTTTTGTAAATCGAAGAGAGGAAACAACAAGGACCGTGTCAGTATTGCAATTCAATATTGCAATTCTAGCCGATTGAAATATAATCTTTTTAAAATAAGAAATTCTAAAGTTTTGTAATACCGATACTATATTTACCGATAGAAGGAGAGTGAGAAAGAAACATGAGTAGTACTCTCTCTCACGTGTAGGAGTGATGAGACTATTTAATATTCAATCGAGAATATTTTCGGAGTGCTCTCCACGATAAGAGATTTTTTATCAAAACGTTCCGTTAAAAAAACAAAAATTTTATAAAGCAATATACTTGGCATTATATTTATCATTTTTAAGAAATATCGAATTGTGATTATTATTATTCAACGTAACGTAATTCAATGTTTTGAAATTATTCCCGAGATTTATCATTCTTTTTTCTAATATCTCGTGTATTCAAGAATAAATCTACTCGCGCTTTTCTTTTCTCTCAATCTGAAACGATTCGAGCTTGCGCAATCATCGAGTAAACAAAAACAAGTGGCTGATGATAACAAACGACTCTTCGTCGCGTTATTATCGTCGTGATCTCGATCGGAACGAGAGCACGCATGCCATCTTTAGTGTCCCGCGCGAGCAGAACGAATTCAATATCGAGATTCGCCGTGATAATAATCGATAACTATGAGGAATGATCCGGATAAGACTCCATTACGGAAATTAATCGCTCCGCCGAAGCGAGCGTTGCGAATCGTTCTAGTAATCAGTAATCGCGAAGACTGGTCTCCTCTCTTACGAAGCCTCCTCTCGTCTTTCTTTTTTTTCGTCTTCTTCACTATAGAAGGAGCAGTCTTCACTTTCCCTTTCGTTCTCCCTTCGAGAGTATGCGTGTAGATCACTGCCTCTCGACCTTTTTGCACGCGAGATTTTCTTGCGGGTGGTCCCTCGGAAATGCATCCTGACGCATCACTCCGCATCAAATCGAATTATATTAAACGCGGCAAAACTTTTGCCCTATCGATGGCTGCTGATTTCTACATATCTGTACAGATATCTAATAATGCTGTCCCTTGTTATGTAATAAAAATTTAATACTTGATATTTCAAAATTCAATAATACTATATATTACAATTACTGCACAGATAATAGACGATTTTTACAGAATCAACATGCAGAAGAGGGCAGCACGATTCGAATTGCAATAAACAGTGAGCAGGTGTTTAACAATACAAGAGAAGATTAATACTATATCCTAACCTCTAAAGAGGAGGCGGGCCTCAGATATTACACTGATAGAAAGAGATCATGATAAGCTGAAATTATTTTTAGAATTTTTCGTGAGGGCCATTCCCGGCG
>JAHMML010000008.1:3869904-3907580 GCA_020341155.1 Eciton burchellii | reverse complement strand
GGCCGTGCGCCGGAATTTTAAGGACGAGAACGACATGGAACGCTATGCCACATAGCGGTGAATGAGAGAATCACAGGTATACTCTGTCTTCCGCGAGATGCAAATGCCCTCTACATTGATACTTGATCCACGTGACCAGAGCTCGAAGGAATGCCGCGCACAATAATGTCTCGATCATTCATGCGCTAGAAAATGTTAGCCGCGCTGCGGGTGGAACAGGTGTTGTTGCATAATGAGCGCGGCACTGGCTATTTTTCAGGCCTATGCATAATTCATGATCCCGCGTAACTGCGCAGTAGCGCATTCGACGAAGATTACGGTTTTTATGTCGAGTGCCGCGTCAAGTTGTACCGATGGAAGTCTATAACTTTCCTCGATTTCGTCCGGCTCGCTCATACCCGCGTTCCAATTATGTTGCAATTAAGTGGTCGCCTCTCCGCGCGTTGCGATGCGTTTTCTATGCACACGCGCGTGTGCGTACGTATTTACGTATGTCCTATAATGAAAGCTGTTCCTCTTTTCGCTTTGTGTTCCCTCCTCCCCTTGTGTCAATTCGCTACCTCGATCGACTCTTTTCGAGAGCGTAAAACACTCCCGTAAAAGACTCTTTTTAAACCATACGGAGACCCGCTCTGAGGTCCGCTCTTGGCTTCAAAAGCTGCTCACGCCACACACAGTCCGAAATAAACCAGGCTCCAGACACGGATTGCATTGTACCTTGGCGCTCAACGTAACTCGAATCTGCGCCCACGATAACTTCCACTTACCTCGCTCGCGATCGTAAATAGCGTCCGCTAGACCAAGCAAAAACATCGGGACACGCGAAACTTACCTGAAACAGAAAAACACCGTAATCAGCAAGCCAGAACGCGCAGTATTTCGAGCAAGTTCAAGCCGAGGCGCGAACAGGACACGAACGGATTCCGGACAGAAGCGATACGCACGCGATAAGGTAACGTTACCTTAAACGACAGGATGCACGCAGGATGCAACGAACGCTCTTTTCATTACGGACTTTGCGATCCATCTGAAATTGGTTCTTTCCGCGTGCAGTAAACATCCATTAACCCTGCTGCGATCGTCGGAGATGCATTCGGATTGGAAAGTGGTAAAAACGACACGCCAAGTACACGTCTGAAGAAGAAATTTTTTAAGATGCCCAAGAGAGATCCCTCGCGGAGCACATAGCGGTTCCTTCTCCTTGCATCGATCCAACTCTCATCTCCCACTCCCTCTCTCTCTCTCTCTCTCTCTCTCTCTCTCTCTCTCTCTCTCTCTCTTCGGGCCAATCTCTTCGCTTCCTAGGCTGACACGGGTTTCCGGGATATTCCGAGATCATTTCGGGACGCCGCGCAACCGCGCGTCTGGGATCGCGAGATAAACGTCCCGAAATAAACGAGGAAAGTGCTAAGAGCACTTGGACGCAAGCCGGCGACAACGCGGATCTCCAACGTGGATCGCTTATGTACTCTATAACCGGACGATTATGGCAATCGTAAATTCCACCTGATACCGCACCACCTTTTTGCCGACTGCTCTGTAAACCCGGCGACGGTGTTTCTCACCGCGGGACGGACGCGCTCGCAGAAATCACGCTGATGAGCGGCCATGGCCGCTCGCGATGGTAAGAAAAGGCGTATCGGCACGCGAGGAAGCCGCAAGAAGCGTGTCGCTCGCGATACCGGAGTGAATTATAGAGATAGCGTACGAATTACTACGCGCGAATTACGTGAGGTCGATGACGCCGCGTCGATCGTTTCCTCCCTCTCTCTCTCTCTTCTTCGAAAGAGAGGAGATCGTTTCCGTAATTCGGAAAACAGACGTTGGCTCCTTTCATTCCTCTGGGCTATCATCACTGTCATCACCGATCGATTCTTGTCAACTGGAATTCGCACGCTGATTCGCACTGCTCGGCGAATCGATCGATCGCTGAGCAAGTAAGTCGCGGACAACCGAAGACATCGGAGACATTGCCAAGCAAACACATTTCGCGGCGGGATCGTAATTTCGTAATTGCCTTGCGGGAACGCGATCCTCTCGCGGAAAGGAAAGGTGGAAGCCGCAGGAAGGACAGAAAAGGATACACTGCATTCTCTCGCGCGGCCCTCTTGTCCGTTGAAGGCCTCCTCTCGCGGGAGTCGTTTCATGCTCGTAACAGAAGAGAGAAAGACACGCAGACGTAAGAGAGAGAGAGAGAGAGAGAGAGAGAGAGAGAGAGAGAGAGAGAGAGAGAGAGAGAGAAGGGAAGGCAGGAGGAGGAGGAGGAGGAGGAGGAGGGAAGGGCATACTCGGCGGTAGTTGGTGCGCGATTAGCCGATAATTCATACGCGGCTATGATCTACCGCTAACTAATCATATGCGCGCGTAGAATGTCGAGTGCGGCGGAATCGTAAAGGCGAGGGTTCGTTGCGGCTCCCCCGGTTGCAGTTGCGCGCGGTGCAGCACTTTCACGGCTGCTCTTACGGGACACACGATCCCCCATAATAAATCCCGCTCTTCGGCCTCCCCTCGCTCTCTCTCTCTCTCTCTCTCTCCTTTTTTCTCCTCCTCCCTTTCTCTCTCTCTCTCTCTCTCTCGCTCGCTCGCTCGTTTTCTTCGTGACGTGCTGGTAATATCGTTCGTTCCCGAAGACCGAAGGAGCGAAGGATGGCCGGAAGGAGAGCCGTCCGCGAGCGGCGATTATCCGCATCGCGGGCGAACAATCCCGCTAGGAAGAAAGGAACGCGGCAAAAGAAACCGGGCGGTGGCGGCGGATCCCATTGCTAATTGTCCGATGCCGATCCGCTTCGGTCGCCGCCGTTGATTCGCCCGGCTGGACGAATGTACGTGTCTTGCAAGTCCGCCCGCGCTCGCGGTCATAGATCACGGTTTACCGTTTAACGATTTTATGGAATGATCAGGCGTGCTACGGGCGGGATCACGCTCGACGATCGTCGCCGATCGCTCTTCTCGATCATCGCTCGTAAAGAATGACGCAAGAGCAAGAGCAATGGAAGAAGAGAAGACCCTTTTATATGATTTTAATTATCGTAATCTAAGTAAATCGAAGCACATTCAGGTAAATCGTCGCGGAACATTTCCGAAAAATCCTGATTACAACTAATTCAGACATTTGTTGCAATAAATATAATAAAGGGAGATCACCGATCACACGTTGTGATTCTATCAATTCTTTGCGCAGTCCTTCGCGCGCCTAAACGGGAAGTTAGACTTCTCTTTCTCTCTCTCTCTCTCTCTCTCTCTCTCTCTCTCTCTCTCTCTCTCTCTCTCTCTTTCTTTGTCTCTCAGCATTTTCGGTCGTCTTGCGCCGACGAGTTATCGACTCGCTGCGGCTCTCGACTCCGCGTACGATGGACAGATACTTCCGACTCCATCCATTCAGCTCTTACCGGGATCCTCCGCTAGTCCGTCAACACCCGATCGGCATCCCGGCGCAATCCCGGGATGCTGATTACGCACACACATGCACGCAACAGAGAGCTCCCTCTTATTATAAATTCGCTCGCTTTGCTCGGTCCGGAATTCCGATTCCGGCACGCGGCTGCCAGGATAAATGGGCTTGGTTGGTTGAATGCTCGGTATATCGAGTAATGCCCCCCCCCCCGCTTCTTTTCGCAGCATCCGCTGGCGGTCTTACCTCAGCATGTTCGCGTTTCCATGATCGCTGGTTCCGTGAAGAAAATGTCGCTAAAGCGACAGCATCATCCTCGCGATAGCCATCGATGAAACGGGAACACGAGCCGTATCCGATCGATCTGATCGTTAAGTCGCGATTATTCGCGGTCTCGATAGAAGGCGGATCCTGACGAACGAATCAGCTGCCCGCTGATTAATCGCGCCGGCTAAGATGTAATTGCGATTACCATGCGCGGCTAATTCCCTCTTTAACTTTCACCTAAAGTGAAAACTCTTCTTTGGCGCCTTTACGTCTGCTCGAAAAGCTTTCCTCTCTTCGTGGTGAAAGCAAATTGTTGCTCGAAATTCCATCACAACGATCGCTCATTCTTTGGAACCGGCGATACAATTTTATCTATATGCTTGCTTTCCTCACGCGAGCGATTACCTTTTACTCGGTTGGTCTTACTCGGATCGAGCTAAGCTGTTGTCGGTCGATGATCCCGATTGGATCGTTTTAATCCTTCGTCGATTCCTCGCGATTCCGTGCTCCAAACTGCGTGTACACTACTCGCACACACGCTAAACCGCACCCCACTCATGCCCACGATATCGATCCTGTTGGCTATTGATATACATATTTGGATTTCGAGGTCTTGCGCTCTTTACTTAGAGCCCAAGCAGAGATGGAAAGCGTGCGCGGAAGAAATCTAAATAGACCTTACATCAAAATATCAAGGAATCCTACAGCTCGAGTACCTGATACTATTTATTTACAGTTTAAGCAGGGATCCAAGGATTTCATAACCAAGTCTTTCAGTACAGAAACGGTATAGCCTTCTTTTTGTCTCTCCCCGTCGAGAGGAGACTTGAAGGAATGCAGTAGTAACATTATCGCGTATCTACTTTCATAGAAAATGCTACGAACATTTCCACCTTCGAAAAGGTGGTCTATCGCCAGATGCGCTCGTGACGCCAGGAGCTCTGCAGACGTCACATTTTGCATGAAGACTGACATTTTCGCCACGAATGGTGAGCAGAAAGCACGGTTTTTGCGCATCTGTCGTGCGGTCCGTGCGAGTATTGTCTCAACGAGAGCGTAAATACGTCAAGCCCGATTCGTTGTTCCGTTTGCAAGATCGTCGCGGTTTGCAAGAGGTCTCGGGAATGTTTCTCAAACACGCCGAAGAACCCCGCGCAGCCACACAGAATTCGGAAACGACAAGTATAACAAGTATAACAAGCGAGCACGCGTTCGTTGCAGAAAGAAAAAGCGATCTGCTGACAGCTCGCGGCTGATCGATATCGATCAACAAAGCACACGAGGAGAATGCTCGATAAGAGTCGAGGAGAATGACAAATAATATTTCACGAGATCTGAACAAAGGCGACTGATGATTGAGACGCTCCAGGGCAGACCGGCGCGCGAGAGGCGAGGGAAGGCGCGACCGAAATCGCGACAGAAATGGAAAGCCGATCCGATCGCGCGCGGATCTCGAGATGCGCGCAATAATCTGATACGACGACAATAACGCGTCAGGTTCCCCGGTTGACGCAGGCTCGCGCGCGTAATGCCTCGACGCGTTAAAATATTGTACGACGAGATACGCGACACTGCGCGGTGTCGACTTCCTGCAGCCTCCGCCGCAGCTACGGGCGCATCCGCGCCGCGCATTTTCTCGCCTTTTGCTCCTTTTTCAGATCTTCTTCGGCTGGAGTGCTATACGATCCTCTTAATGAAGTCCGACAACACGGCGGAGCGAATGCATGCGCAGCCGGTGAACCGTGTGCGGTACGTGTGTGGAGATTACCTGTGATCAAAAGGATCGCAGACGACGGCGGGGACACGTAATGCGAGTAAAGTGCGGAATATTGTACGGCATCACGGGCTCGTCTGTTAAACGAACGTCTGCCGCGTGCAGACTCTCATGGAGAACCTCGCGGAAAATGGGATCGCTCGCTCGCAAGCAAGCGACGCTCCTTCGAATAAGATAATATTAATTCCACGTTAATATCTCGCGGTCGCTGGAATCGCGCGTGTACAACGTGAGAGATCTGCTCTCAGCTTGATTTCAAGGAATAACCGTGCAGGCAGGCAGGCAGGAGAGAATCCCTGGATTGATCCAAGAGTATACAGCGATCGGCGTCCCGATACAAGATCGAGAGCTCCGCTCGTGTCGTTTAATGCGATTAACACCAGCCATGCAAATTAGTCGAAGGCAAGAACGACGTGTACGTAGCGGACTTCTAATCTAATTAGATACAATGAGAAAGGTCTTCGGTGCCAATTGTCCACCTGACTGCCACGACGTGAGCCTCGGCTGACCTCGCTCTCTCTTTCCCTCTTTCTCCCTCCGATGAGCCAACGTCGCGCTAGCAGAGCGCGATGCATCGACTCAAACGGCGCCAAATGCATGCCGTTGCATGCTACGAGACGCGCGCACGGCAAATCGCGCATGTAGCTGAAATCTGATTATTTCTCAAGCAACGGAGGATCATCGTCGCGTTGCAGAGTCGCAGGCGCAGTTCCGATAACGAAAGTTCGTCGTCCCTCGCGCACATCGCCGCGCCGATAAACGCAACTATCTCTCCTGCCGATTAAAGCCACGGTATCGCAGTATCGCAGGGGGAGATTCCCGGGGCTCCTCGCCCGTTACACAATTACGCAATTACGTAATCGTCAGCCGCGGACCGTGCGTGCCGCGGAACGTGCTGCCCGTCTGAACGCTTGACGTCGTATAAACAGAGAGAGAGAGAGAGAGAGAGAGAGAGAGAGAGAGAGAGAGAGAGAGGGGGGGGGGGGATGCGCATGAACAGGGAATTTATGTACCTCGCGTAAACGTGGGGAGATGTGGGAAAATGGCGTAACCAGGCTGCTAATCCGGCGATAACGGTTACGTCCGCGTGCGTGAGCGATAAGTGCCACGCGAAGCATCGGCGAGATCCGCGAGGCGATGGCGCGCGTTATCGGTTCCCGCCTCTCGCCGATATCTCATTATCGCGCGAGCTGTGCAAGAGACGATCGCTCGGCCGCTCCGAAACCGATCGAACGAAGCATCCCGACCATCTGGCGACCATTCAGCGAAATGTCGAAACTCGCCGTGCGGAGGACTTTTGCCGTGGATGATTCGCGCGATCGTCTCGGCAGTCGCGGCGATAACGCGATAACTCAAGTTCCGACGCCAGTTCCGCCGTTATAATCGCGAGAATCCATTAGCCGTGGCCCTCTCGCACTCGATGGCCGTGTAACGTAAACGATGCCAACGATCGTCGTTCCCTTGCCTTCCCTCCCTCCCCCCCCCTCCCTCCCTTCCCCCAGCCTGCCCCGTGCTATCATCCGCCCTACCGCCCTACCAGATACGATCGGATGTTTTATTTAACGCGGAGGGATCTAACGGCTGAATAATGCCATCTCGCGGACGGTAATTCGAGCATCGAGCCAATTTCGATTATAGAACCGATAATTACGATCAATCGGCCGCGGCAGTTAAGTTTAATGGCCGACAGAAGTCATGAGGAGGGAAGGAAGGAGGCGCGCGTCGATCCCCGCTTCCAATATCCTCCCGGGATTCCCCGCGCGGCCTAGGCAGGCGATTAATCGACCGACGACTCGTACCGCGCACGAATTACGAGGAATCTCAAAGGGCGACATAAACCGAACGACTGGGCGAGCGTGCTGCGCGAGTCGGAAATAAATCCGGGACGAACGGTAATTTACGCTCACGATAGCGTGATTAAAGCCGATATTAGCATACACACGGAGGCCCTTCACGTGAAGCCACGGCGAGTTCCCAGCTTGCTCCCAGGCTGCCTGTCTGCCTTTCTTCGTCCCTGCCCCTCSCCCCCCCCCCCTCTCTCTCTCTCTCTCTCTCGCGGCCCTTAGACCAGTTTATTAGAGCGGTCGATTACGCGCGCGCGCGCGCGCGCTGACCAACGTGAAACTTGAATTAATGCTCCGCTGAATTGATCGCTCCCCTGATTTGATCTATCTTCCCCTCCCCCTCCCTCCCGCGCGCGCGAAAGTGAATTATAGTCCGCGAACGGAGCCGGCAACGCATAGAAGAATTCCCCGTTCGAGAGGCCGGATAATTTACTTTCTTCCGAGTCGATTAAATCATGGAGGACCGATGCGACGATCTAATCGCGCCAGCGAGGCGGACATTAATTCAACAGGCCAGTTGATGGCGAGTTATTTAATTAAAAAGAAAAGGAAGTATCTGTGCAAGCTTCAGTAGGAGCCCCTCGCGGGGCTCCAGCGGTAATGAAGAAGCGATAAATCGGACAACAAGCCGATCGAGCGATCAACAGTGTATCAATGGAGAAGCCGCATGGATGACCTCGGCCAGTCGTACAGATCGAAGGCTCCATTTGATCGCATTAGCGCGGGAACGCACGATTCTGAGCGACTTGTTCGACGAGGCACGTTTCAGTGCAGGTCTCATCCTCCAAGGAGATTCGCGAGACGCTCCAATGGTCTCCTCGATCCTACGATATTTCAGACACGTGACTTTGAATGCCGTCCGTGAAGCGCCGCGTGAGACTCGCGCGACTCAGTCTTCGTCGTCTCGGATTTACCGGAGAATTCGTTTCCGTTCCCGCGCGCGAGTCTTTTAGCACGGAAGAGAGTTCGCAAGATGTCACGCTACGTTAGATTTAACACGTATGAGACGAGAAGGGATCTCCTTCCGGTTCGTCATCGAGTAAGGAGAAACTGGACGACGTGTCGCTACGATTTTTACCGCTACGCGATGCACGCCGATTAATTCCAAGCGCCGACCTCCGGCGCCGCAAAATCGGACCGTTAAGGGTTAATAACGATCGCGCGAAAGGTCGAGGCTGAGGGTCTTCGTCGAGGTGGAGCGCCGACGAGGATTTGACGTTCGCGAACATTGGCCCGAATTACTTTGCTCTCCGGCGTGCCCTTCATTTTTCCCTACCCGATACCCTGCATGCCCTGATGTTTCACCGTGAACGCCTTCCGGGAACAACGACCAACGGATGCCCGAGATGTGAGATGCACGCCTCGGCAAGAGACAGAAAGAGAGAAAGAGAGAGAGAGAGAGCGCGCCTGCGCGCGCGCGCATATCTCCGTTGGCCCTTGCCTGTATGCGCGACAGGCAAGGCAAACTGAATTCATCGACTGACAGGGAGCGAGTGGCAGCACAAAGGGCTTGCTAATTTGGCGCGGTGCCCCGCGAAACTGAGAATGCTGGAATACACTGGCGATCCTTTGAGCACATCGGCAGTAGTAAGAGCGTGGACCGAAGGGACGCGGGGGATAAGGGGATATTCTCCTCGAACGCCTCTCGCCCCGATGTAAAATCGAGCGTGCACAAAAACCAAGTGTCTCCCTCCCGCAGAGGCTCTTCCCGGAGTAGCTGGGCGATACACAATTTGTACCTTTGATCACCACCGTTCTGCTACCTGATAGCGGTCCGGCCCTCGAACACGCTGGCTGAATTAACGCAGCCGCGCTTGGCGTGTTTTATTTATGGCGTTATTATTTTATCGTTCCTTTTACGCGATCGCGAGGTCGTTGAATAAATTAACATCGCATTCATCCCTCTCGCGGAGCTTGCCCTGTATTCCCCGATGATCAATCGTCAAGCGCTAGAAATAAAAACCCCGATGCGTTGCTTTAATCTCTCTCTCTYTCTCTCTCTCTCTCTCTCTCTCTCTCTCTCTCTCTCTCTCTCTCTCTCTCTCTCTCTCTCATCTTTCTTTTCTCTCAGATACGAATTTCGAATACAGATGCAAGATGAGAATATTCCCCAGGACGTGTATCGGTTATTTTTCTTCAGCAATTTCTCGACGGATGCTATCGATTCGCACGCTGAAACGATCGCTTCGCGGTCTCACTCATGCACGCGCATGCGGAACACGCGCCGTGCAGTTCGGGCGGTGGGATTTTTCTCGAATGCGACGAAAACGAGCGACACGGATCGAATAAGCGGAAACAACGGCCCCGTCTGTATCTGCCGTTCCGCGGGAGGCGGAACATGAATCGCCAACGACGAAACACGAGGCGGGAAGATCGGTCGCTCCGCGACCGCCAGGATCGACCAGCGTGTGTATATCCGTGTCTGACATGCACAAAGCGCTTTGAGTACCTCCCGCGCTGGCGAACGAAGGGCCTGGCATTATCCCGACTCGGAGTGTTCCTCGCCCTTATCTAGGACGATCTCGGGGTCGCGCGAGTCTGGGATAGCGAATCTAGACGCGCGCGATTTCCTCTCCGCTCGGCTCCACGTCAGCTCCACGGACAGCCGGTAAATTGAATCCTCCCCTTTTTTCTCTGCCCTTCTTTTATTTCTTCCGCCCGTGTACGATGGCGATCCGATCGGCGGGAGGGAGAGCGAGGACGACTGTTTCCACGTGGCTGTATCGCGGCTGAGATGTGAAACGGATGCCGGGCTTGCCATCGCGCGTCGTCCGCTTAATGCGTTTCTTCTTAACACTTCTTGCATAAGTCTATTAACCCGTGAGTGCGCTCGCGGCGCAAGTGCGCCGCTCTGAATTGAGATAACAGGCGTATAATAGATCTCCGCGTCTGCCCGGTTTTACGATCGAGATGATTGGAAGGATACGAGGATACGGACACAAACGGTTAATTGCCGGGCGCGTTATTCCGCTACGTAAAAAGACAAACAGTTTGCACGGATCGTTGGGCACACGAGAGCAGGAGGTTCTCCGCATCCTAACCGAGAGAATCCTTGAGAATCCAATGTCGCGATCATGAGGAGAACGATCAGTGATGAATAATGAGGATCAAGTCGGGACCGAACGCGGTCCGAGTATTCTTGCGGCGGGCTCGGCTCTGGCGCCGATAAATATCGATATCGCCGAAAGTCCATTTCGCGAGAGAAGCCCGTGCGAGGCGCGAGACCGAGGCGGAGCAGTCGTAAAAATTCGCCGACGAGGCACCCGGGCGGATGCCTCCTCGTCGGTTCGGATTCACGCAAGATCATAACTCAGATTAAGACGGCGCGTAACGTCGCGCGCCGTGCACTCGACCACCTGTCGCATAATTTCTGTCCCAAGTCCCCCGCGGAACGTCCGCGACCTCGCCGCGAGGTCCCCGGAGTGCATTTCGCGGAACCTCGCGGCGCGACGCGGAGACTTCCTCCTCGTCCAAAGAGAGACGGAGAGATCCCCGCGAGATTCCTGCTCTCGGGGACCTCGACACTGCGCCATCTCTCCGAAGCGCTTGATTGTTAAACGAGATTGAACTTGGCTTGTTAATCTCGATTAATCTCGCGCGCGATGTCTTAAGCGCGACGCGCGGTTATTGCTTCTCGGGCGCTATCTCGGATTCCTGTTTCTTGACATTCCGCGATCGTACCGAGATAGAAATGATTCTGTTTTCAAGCGCGACGCTTCTCGCATCGACGATTCCGCACGCGGATGCATAATGCAAATGCATAAATTACTGCTGACTCGAATCGGAGATCGACTCTTATAAAAGGCTTAGAAAAAGCGCTCTCGGCTAATCTACCGGCTCTTGTTGATCTTGGTTGCTGCACGCGACGCCGATAGCTGGGTCTAATCTCTCTCTCTCTCTCTCTCTCTCTCTCTCTCTCTCTCTCTCTCTCTCTCTCTCTCTCTCTCTCTCTCTCTCTCTCTCTCTCTCTCTCTCTCTCTCTCTCTCTCTCTCTCTCTCTCTCTCTCTCTCTCTCTCTCTCTCTCTCTCTCTCTCTCTGACGACCTCGAGGGATCGATGGCAACGACTGCAGCAACGCGATGTCTCGGGCTTCAAGGACAGAAGGCTCGGAACTGGGCGAACAGGTGCGTTTTAGGCGGCCCAGCTCGCGGCGTCGCGTGTTTTCACGTTCAAATACCATCGGCGGAGCAATTTAAAACTCGTTTGGCCAGCGTGCTGGCCCAGCGTCCTCTCAAAGTCGACACGAAGCGATTTCGTGCAGCATCTGGCCCAGAGAACAGGCCCCACGCGAGAGGCGGGGGGGAGAAATACCAAACAGCCAAACAGAGTCGACGGAGGAGAGCTGGCCCATCAAATAGGAGATGAATCGCACGAGGAGAGGCCAAACGATTATAAACATCTGATCCTCGCGAGATGTCCCCCCTTGCGGTGGAAGAACGGGTGGGCGGGGAGGGGTGGGGAGGGGGGGAGGGGGGAGGAACGACTCGTGAATTTGAATACAGCGTAAATTAGCAGCGGCCTTCATGCGTATCTCGAAAAATTTACAACACGATTCCGCGACCGAACAGTCGCTCGGGAAAGGTCCCCGCATAACTTGCTGAATCCAATTTGACCCGTAAACTCTCCTTGTTGTGTAGAAAACCCCGTCAAGCTAACGTCCGTTCGCTCTTTCGCGAGGAGTTTCGATCAACACTTTGCATATATTCCGCATAAAGGCAAAGTCAAGCATGAGAGTCAAATGTATCGACTTGACAAATAAATAAAACGTGTTCACGAGAAAAGAGGATCTAATCGGAGCGACGCAACAGCCTTCGGAGAGCGATAATTCCGCGTCGATGATTCTCCAGCTACGGTTAGCTTACTGCAGCCACGTCCCCACGTACGGTCAGCGTCGAGATAACGGAATTCCGGGATCCTCCAGCTATTCAATGATCCTGAAGGGTCACGTACATTCGTTCATGCGCGACCGGCCATCGATACGGTCGGCGATACAGCCGATCGCCGCTAGAACGGGTTGCGGACGAGGCCCAGCGGGGCTGTTTACCGATAATTGCGGCCAGACAGCACCTCGTTCTTTTCTACCCCCCACAGAACCGTCCTCACCCCGCGGGACGGCTCCAGTTCGTCCAGTTCGGCGAACGGCGACGCGGCAAAGGGCCAGCCGGGATGTCGATCGGTTCTCCCCACCGGCGAGGAGAAAACTCGAGAAAGGGCCCCCTCGAATTTTCGGGATGGGGGAGGGGGGGGCAGGGCAGGGCAGGGCAGGGCAGGGCAGGGCAGGCCCGCCGCGTACATCGGCGGCTGTTCCGAGGGCAATCACGGGCGCCGGGCGAAATTACACTGTGCCGAATCGCAAACGAACGACGCGGCCGATCGAGATAATGGAGAGATAAGGGGATTTATGGCACCGTCCGGCCACTCTCTCCCTCGGAACCTCCCCCTCCCTCCCCTCCCCCATCCCATCCCGCCGAGGTGAATTCTTTTTTGCTTGCGCATCGCCGATGCGCCGATCGACGGAATGATCGAGCGAGATCCTCACGATCTAATCAGCATACGCGCACGGCGTCGATGATAGCCCGGATGGAGCGGAAAAGGAGCAAAAGGTACCGCACGCGGTACCGACCGCGCGTAATAATCTCATCCTGTGCATTCGTTTCATTAGATTCCACTTAACGATGCCCGGTCGGCCATCCGAAAAAGAAGCAATCATAATTCATCCCTCGGTCCTTCGCGGTCCTTCGCGTGCACGCGCGTGTGATCTCTCTCTCTCTCTCTCTCTCTCTCTCTCTCTCTCTCTCTCTCTCTCTTTCGCACCTCCCTGCCAGCGATAAATCGTCTAATCGTGGGTCCAAGATCGGAGTTCCCGAGAGGTGCTGTTTTACGTCCGGCCCGTTTAAGAGGGCCCGTGAGAGGTTCGCGCGCGGTTCATAACTTCGAAATCCGATCCCGGCGGTGTGGACACCGAATTAAAAACGCGATGGACGAGTAATTACGGGCTTACATAATTCATCCCGGCTCGTATTGGCGCGCGTTGTCCATTGTCCGCGTTGTGCGTTTGCTTTGTCCTCTTTCTGTTCCTCTTGCACGTTTTATCTTTACTTTGTCTCGCTCATGAGGCCGCTTCCAGAAAGCCTGCGCGTATCGTTGGCCTTGGAAATCAGATTATCAGATGATTCGCGGTTTTGCGCGCGGGACTTTTAACTCCAGATCGTTCTCGGAGCGCGAGCGTGTCGCGATGCCGCGAGGCACGCACGTTCCTTGCGTCCAACGACGCAGCGTTTCCTCTCCCTCTCCCTCCCTCCCCCCCTCCCCTGTCTCTCTCTCTCTCTCTCTCTCTCCTTAACGTCCGCGAAAAATCCCGCCGTTAATAGCAGGTTCACTAGCATTGAGAAATTAAACAATTAATAACGCGGCGCGTGTATCGCCGGCGAAATCTCGCGCGCGGCGCACTCATAACCCATAATTCATCCGCGTTTCTTTCCCATTGTATCCTCAACTACGCCCTCCGCTCTGCGCAACCTAATTAATAAGCTCGCGAATTTAAAGCCCGCGTCGGGGCGAACTTGGGCTCGCTTGGGAAAAAGCGAGTTTCGAGGGGCGCGCAATCGCGCGAAACGCTCGGGCGAGCCGCGATCGCGAGGGCGGCCTTCCGCGGCGATTCTCGTGGCGATTCGTGCACCGGCGATCAGCAGTCGGGGCAACACGGCACCGCGCGGGAAAAAGAGATCATAATTTATACCGTCGCCGCTGTCGACACAGCCGGACAATAAATCCGCCGGCGTTTCAGCTTCAACTCTCCTCGGCGGGCCGAGGCGCGCGCGTTCAAGTGCGGACGAAAGTTAGCCGGGGCCGCCTAGGGTGTCCATTATTCCCAGATAATTACATACCTCTCCCTCAGGAATTTTCGAAATGAGTTTCGAGCCTCACTCTGCCCCTTCCCCTCCCCGCACCTCCTCCCACCGATCTCCGCTCTCCTCCGCAAGACTGGTCCGGAGAACGGCAGCAGGCGAGCAGGTTGAGTTCTACGCCCGATAAAGCGCGCCGCGTTAGAGACGGATGGGACGACTTTGCTCCCAAAAAGGGCGTATTAGACGGAAAAGAGTCGGGGCTATCATCCGGCAACGTAAAATCGCCTCTCGGGATCGTCTCTCGGGAGATTGATGAATCTTCCGAATCTCCATTATCGCTTGGACGAAGGACCCGAGGGCCGCGGTTTGTTTCCCTCGAGGGATCATCGTAGTCGTGGGAAGAAATGTGAGAACGCCGCGGTTTGGAGGGCGCCGTTCGACAATTTCGTGGTTCCGTTCCGCGCCGCCGCAGCTGGAATTAACTGACGCCCGCGCGTGTAGAGAAGACCGCCGCGGCATAATCGCGAGCGGCGCTTCTTGACGCGCGCTTGTTAGCAGGCCCCGTAATTTCGGCCGCTCCTGTTTCGCATTTCACGCTTGATAATTCCGCGCCGGCGAGAAGCGCGATCTACGCCCCGCGTAGCGGTCTTGACGCTCATCGGCGAAGGGTCGGGATAAAAATAGATGCCTCCACCTTCGACACTCGAGACGGTGTCCATCCATCGTGTCCGATCTCTCCCGCGCTGCAACGCGTCCAAACTCGATTTCAGCGAGATCGCGTCGCGATCGTCGCACGTGGCCCGGTTTGTTCCAGATTGCGTTCCATTGAACCGTGAAAGCCCAGCTTTCGCGTTCCGCTGGACCGTTAAGCGTAGCGGTCAGGCAGGAGGACGGACACCAGAGACGAGGAAGATCATTCAATTATTGCTCGATTTAACATGCAATCCCCAGAGAGAGAGAGAGAGAGAGAGAGAGAGAGAGAGAGAGAGAGAGAGAGAGAGAAGGAAACGCGAGAGAGACCGTTGGTTCCATGTTCGCTGTAAGAGACGTGGATCGACGCGATTAACGTTTCCTCGCTTCGAGAGCGTGTCGCGCGCGGAGAGAACAGGTTGAACACTCGGATAATAGAGGCGCCCACATCTGCGTTGCTAGCGGTACCGCGCTTCTGTTATCTCCGTTTCCAAGTGGACGCTGGCGTCGCGCGGCGAGCTGAACGACGAAGACGGCGACGATTGTCATCGCTCGTCCGTAGGTCGAGGTGCAATCGTGACGATTCACGTTGCGAGTTAAAATCCAAGCCGAACCGCGCGTTTACGCGCCGCAACGAGGGGGACTCCGCGCGATACCTCCTTGCGATCATCGCAAACGCCAAGTTTCCCATCGCACGTGGTCGCGGATCACGCTTTTTATGTTATTTTAGACCAAAGACGAGTCCGCGTGTCGTCGACGCGAGGTAGAAATCAAGGGAGCCCCAAGTGCCGAGGATACACGAAGCAGAGCTCGTCCTCATCGTGGGCGATCTCTGCGCGACGAATTGGTCGAATCGCGAGCGTCTCAAAGACACGCCGCAAGGTGCCGGCAGCCGGCGGCCACAAGATCGCTCGCAGTGAGATCTGTGGAAATCAGGCGAGGAATCCGGTGCGGGCGCGCCATTATCAACCGTTAGAACTTTTGTAACCCCGATCGTGCGCGATGACGACGATTCCGAGAGCGTGCCACGCCTCTGGCCGGACCTGCCGTCCGAACGGCGAGCGAGCGAGAGCGAGAGAGAGAGAGAGAGAGAACAAGAGAGGAAAGCGCAAGCAACAGGGTCAGCCTCGGCGGCCACGTGCTCGATCCTCACAGCCCGACGCGTTTTCACGGATTCGGCTCGCGATCGAGATAGCTATAAGGGACGAACCGGCGACCACTGGTTGCGCCTTAGAAGGACAAACGGAATGCCGATCCCGGAATTAGATCGCGCACCGTGCCGGACGCACCAGGTGTAAACACACCGAGACACGATCGTTAGCGTGCGATAGCGATCGGGCGCGCGCGAGAATGCGACTCCGCTCCGGCAGCTTCCGGTCTCGGAAGGAAACGGGATGGTGACGGATCGGGCTGCCACGCGAGCACGATGCGTGTAAGATCTCTCCGGTCTACGCACGCCGGTTGGAGACTGCCGAACTAAACACAATTACCGATGGATGTAAGCGAAAATTGAGTACCCGACGTTGAGCTTTTGTTATTTTATTGTTGAAACTGCGTCTGCAAAGTGCTCGACGAAAGAGCTGAGTAGAATTGAGAACTAAAAGTGAACTGAGAGGACAAAGATCCTACTCGCTTTTCATAAGCTACTGTTGGCTGTATTCACACGCTTTGTCGAAAATAAAAGATGTGTCATCATCGCTAGGATATGCTTGGAAGATGAGCCGCCGTATCTCAATATCTAACGATTCCGACTTAAAAGGCGGCGCCGAAAATTCGAACGATGCTCGTGTCATAGAAATTTAGTCGCATCGTCCCGCGCGACACTTGCAGATTAATAATTTTGTAGTGCACGTTTATGCACTTTATGCGGGAAAGATGACGAGATCGACGATCGCGCGAGCTCGAGCGGAGGGGAGGGGATTAAGAAAAATTCCCCCGGAATTTATCGCTGGAGGATTGTGTTGCGCGCGCGGCGATGTGAACGAACGCCAAGCCTCCGCGCCGGATGAACGTTTTCGCGAGGACGGTTTCCGGCTAAGCATTCCTGTGAGCTAATTAAGCAAATATTATCTGGCGAATATGTTATCTCGGCGTGTTTCGCTTTCCGGCGACCTCGGAGCGCGACGTCGGAAAGCACGTGATTCCGCGGCGATTCGCGGCGAGAGTTTGCCGCGCTCATGAATCATCCCCGGGCGAAATTTCAAGCCGGGAACGTTCATAGCAATCATCCGGACATCCGGAATCGCGATAAAATCGGCAGCTAAAAGCGACGCTGCCCGGAACGAGGCGCGAGGACGGGGGAGGGGGTGGGGCGAGCGCGCGAGAAAAAGTGTCATAAATCGTGATAGAGCATAAATTGCAGCGCGTTCAAAGGGCAAGAGCCCCTTTCTCTCTCTCTCTCTCTCTTGAGAGAGAGAGAGAGAGAGAGAGAGAGAGAGAGAGGCGCGGCACCGTCCCTGCATTATCACCGAGACCCTTCTTCTCTACCTTCTTCTCCACCGTGATTGATTTATGTCGCTGACACGCGGAGGAACGCCATTAAGATCTACGAGAGGCGCCTCGTCCTTTTTCACGGTCGTTTCTTTTACCGTCTCTTCCCCCCCGCGCGTTACTGCCGCGCCGCTAAGCGCCGCGCGGGATCATCGTCCGACATGAGCGGACGAGAGTCCGCGCGCGGGTTGTCCATTATTTTTAGAACACAGCGCCGGTGCGCTACCGGTCTCATTAATCCGAGATTAATGTGACGTTGCATCGTGCGCTTCCCAGCTGATTCCGTGTCATTAATGTCAAGCATCAAGCAAAGTACGTAACGTCTCAAGTCATCGTTCTTAGGTAATACGTAAATAATTGGGCGCGGTTTCGAGCGGTTCTCGGAGGCCGCCGGAGCGAGCGAGCGACTAAAATTAAGACTCGTCCGTTCTACATAAAAACCATCGCGTTTTCAATTTATCGTCTCAGTCGGGCGTTTCGTCAGGCCGGGCGCGCACGAGGATTAACAAAAAATCTTCATTATCTCGAGAATGCTATCGGAGTTTCCCGGACGGGGACTCGGGCTCGCAGTCTGGAAGGAAACGAGGAAGCAAATACGTTCTCGTCGTCTCGAGAGGGTAGCGCGACGCGGCGCGGCGCGGCGCGGCGGGGCGGGGCGGAACGTCGGGATCGCGTGACGGTCATAATCTATGGGACACCGTGCAGCGGGTCGTGCATATGTATACCCCCGGGGCCTAAAGGCGACATGCACACGTATATCCTCGCCGCGACCTAAACGGCGACTTCCTCGTGAGATAAAGCGCATCGCGCGCGTGCACGCGCGTTACGGGACCTCCCCTCGCGTGTCCCCGCGTTTCCCGGGCGACCCGTATCGCGCCCGTCTCATCCCCTCGCTGTCGACATCGCCCCCGTCTCGACTTCCTCGTTGCTGGTCGTTATCGCGCGGTAACGCGCCACGGTTGACACCGCGCGAGCATTACGCAAGGCGCACGCGAGCCGCGCGCGGCTTAAACACGCGCGCGCACGCGCGTTGTGACGCGCAGCCGAGTGTCACGCGTGTCTCGGATGCTGAGCGTGATGCAGGGGCGAGAGGCTCGGTCGCGAGCATGCAAATCCCCATACGCGTATCGGTATTAATATCGAGTGTAGGCAGGTCCGATCCGCAGGTCCGCAGCAACGGCAGCAACGCGGAGAAAAAGGAACAACAGGGCGGCCAGGATAATCGCGACCCTCCGCGCCTGATGCGGGCTTGAGATGAACAAACGGATCTGACCGATGATCTGCCGGATCGTGATTGCGGGGAAGCCTCACCTCTCTTTCTCTCTTCCTCGACTCTCTTCCTCGCGCCAGTCGGTGATGCAATCGCAGCGCGAGACGGATATCCCGTACCGTAATTTGTTTCGTTAAAACGTCATGTACGCGTGATATTGCTCTTTGTGCGCTCCGGCTAGGAATACACGCGTGATGCACCGGCTTCGATTTCTCTTCCGGATCTTTCGTTTAACAGGAAACGGAGATATTAATCGGCCCGCGTACACCGACGAGACACGGAACGGCCTGTCCTGCTGGTGGATTGATAAATTAAACGGCGAATGGAGACTATCTCGCTGATATCTCGCGAATGACGCGCCCGATCGCGGAAACGCGCGCTGTCGATCATCGACGATGTTCTTGACGCCAACGGCGGTGCGCTTGCACTTCTGTTTATCGGAAACGGAACTCGCCGAGTAGTCGCAGCTCTGTCGCATCATCGAGGAATAAAACAGGCTTTAGAAATCCGTATGTCAAGAATCGAGCTTCGCACGCAGGAGAATGCTACAGAGACAGAGAGAGAGAGAGAGATGCTCGCTCGCTCGCTCGCGACTTTTTCATGAAAAATCATGGCTGATCTCGCGTGAGAACGTTTAACGTATCTCGGAGAGCAGAGTGGATCTCGCCATCAGTCCTCGAGGAAATTAGCCGTTCGTATCACGAGCTTGGACAATGGCAGAGACTCGCCCTGAACGGAAACGCCTGACGCTGGGCGGAAAGTCGCAATCGTGGGTGGATAAGAACAAAGGTTTCCTTAATTAATGAGGGTCGCTAATAACGACGCTATCGTTACGATAGCACGGTTCATTAACATTTAACGCAGCCGTTGGCCTGCTCGATAGCTATCGTTTAATTGGGGTCAGCCGATTAACTCGCGTTCAGCTTCGGCGTGTACTTCAGCGTCGCAGGAAAGAAGGTCACGCGCTCCGTCATCGCGCCGATCGCCGTCTATCATCGTCATCGCGATCAGCAGTGGGTCGACGATAGGCCGCGCCCCGCGTCTCGCGATGCCTGGAGCACGATTGCGAACGCCGATAGCTCAATGGGAATGTATATTTCGAGAATCGTTGGCTAAATAGACGAACTCGGAACGGACCATTCTCGTCGATGTGTGTTAACGAGACGGTATTCGCTAACGGTTCAGTCTCAGCTATTCAGCCCCGCAGGCGGCGGGATAATATTTATCTAGAAATTCCGTTTTATATTCTTTCATTATTTGAGAGCTTACTCTACTGTGTCTTGAAATTCTTCGAAAAATATTTCTCTTCCCTCCTCATATCCGGGGCATGTATGCTCTTGAAGCGTGCTTCTCCCAGTGTCGGTTTTAATCGTGACGCGCATTGTGTTCTCGTTTAAGTATTCTACTTTGTCCATTATATTTTCGAACTTTGGCTGCAGTAGTATTCCAACGCCAGCCACGGCTCTCTCTCTCTCTCTCTCTCTCTCTCTCTCTCTCTCTCTCTCTCTCTCTCTCTCTGTTGTTCTTCTCTACTTTGCTTGCTAAAGGAGGTAGTAATTTCGATATCTGGCACTCCCTTTTCCTCTCCTTTTCACTTCTGAAAGTGATGTTTATGCCGCGCGTGTTCGTTTCTATGATGATTCCTTGGTTCTTATTATTCCATTTCCAAAGTCGCTTCATCCTTGTCCCTGCCGTTACTCCGTGGAATCTCTCTGTGTCTACACTGCGACGCGTCTTTTTCCTATCTTTCCTGCTCGCGCGTTCGATTTAAATCTAAACTCCTGCGACTCGGAGCGTCATTACAGAGACAGACAGACGCCGCGATGACAGTCGCGTCAGATGCCGCGAGATCGCACAATGCCGGCGATGATTGAAGGATCCGCTGACGCACGCACGCACGCGTCGATTCGAGTCGCAATCGCATGACGAACGACGAACAAACGTAATGACAAACGCACGACGTTCGATGATAATCCCTCGCAGACGCTCCGCGATGATCGATAAACGCGCGAGACGACTGTCCCTGGAAGCGTTTCCGCGATTCGAGTCCGTTATCCGCGACGACGTGACCGTTCGACTCGTCTCAGAAAGTGATCGTGCGAATTCGACGGCAAACCGCGAGAAATCGCCGCCGCGGAACGGAGCATTCAGCTGGCATTCAGGATCGGAGCGGGCTTTTCGGGCGAATCGCGGAATAAATCGATCCGTTTCTCGCGGTCGACCTCCAAGGACGCGGGGTCGAGGCCCGATCAGAAAATTGGATCTTCCGATGGCAATTCTGATACACCGTTAATAAACTCTAGCCTACCCTTCCCCCCGCTCAGCCGCCCGCCCGCCCGCTCACCCGCCCGGCGCGAAAGTCTCCGTTTCGCTTTCGCGCTGTCGGCGGAGAGAAGCGGAGAAGGTTCTTCGGCGGGCCGAGTTCGCGAATAATTCGAGAATCCGATGGCTACGGCCGATTACGAGCGAGAGAGTGGCTGATTTACGCCGATGCAATTAAAGGAATTAGCCACACGGCCGGCCGGCCGGCCTGCCGGCGAAACAAGAGCGGCCGGACTCGCTCGCGAGAGAGCATCCTGGGGAATGTTACTCGTTACCGGAGCGATTTTGCGGGATAAACGACTCGTTTGAAAAGTCACGCACGCTGCGCCCGCGTGCGTGCACCGATACGATCCGTCTTCAACTCTGTCGGGCGCGAAAGCCCGATCGCGAAAACCCGCTCACCGCATTTACGCGCGTTCCTTCGCCGCGACCGCTGCGCGATTAATTAATATCGTCTAGCGATCGACGCTCGTGTTGGCGATTTGTTGTTGTGAATCGTACTCGCCTCCCGACGTAGCGTAGCAGCATAATCGTGATTTGCAAGCCCGTGCATGTGAGAGATATTCCAGACGCGCGGCTGCAATTCCACCGTATCGAGCCTTCCCCGGATAGTCGAGTCGGACGAGCTCGATCGCCGAGATCGAAATCCGCATCGAATATCGCATCGGCGAAACGCGCTGACGAGCGATTAATTCTCTGCGCCACTCTCGTCGCCACTCGTCGAGATTCTTAGAAGCTCGCGTGCGAGGGTGCCGCTAAATTCGCGTTCGCGCACAACGGAGAGCGGAGTAATTGATTTCTGCGTAGCGGGATGCTTCGGTCCCGCAAAGAACGCGAATTAAACGGACAACGGACAACTCCAGCCCGAGCTGGAGCGACCGACTTGGCTCGACTGGAGTACCGACTCCTTCATTTACGTGACTCGTTGATTTGCCCAGGCCGGGAGGACGGGGGGGGGGGGGTCTCATCCGAAAGGCAATTACGAGCGGGTAGCCCGCCGAAGGGAAGCTCGCCGCGCATCTCCATTACTTTTAACCACCGCGCGTCGCGCGGTGGTTGCTTACCTCGGATTCAATTCTGCCGTGCCGTGCACAGGGTGCAGGCATAATGCCGGTTGCGCCCCGTTCGCGGGCCCCGGAGACAGGCAAGCTAGCGGGCTTTGTCTCGGATGCGATCGGTCTGCCGGGGCCCGCGCGGTCGACGGTTCATGACAGAACAAATTACAGATCGGCAGAAAAAGAGCATCGTCTCGGCGCGGCTCGGTCCGCAGAACAACGCGCGCGCCGCAGAATCGTGAGGGTAAATTAATGGCGGCCATAATTTCGGCCGATAGTCGCTCGATGATGATGTATCGACACTGGATGCAACGATCGGAGTCGCCGCGCCGCCGATTATTCACGGAATGTGCAGCTCGATCTCTCAATCGCCGCAAGGACGCCGGGAACATCGGCCGGGAGCGTCTAAATCGCGACGAGATGCGAAGCGGTGCGCGTGGAAAGGCTGTCGAATCGCTCCGGATAGCTGCATCAGAAATCGTAAGCCTTCCTAAGAAGAAGGATAGGACGAGAGGGAGAAGCTCGTTCTAAACCTGTCCATGTCTGTGCGTTCGATTAGCGAGAATCGAAGATTTCAGTCAATAGTCGAGATAACGAGAGAAGCTGCGGCTTTCGTGCGGCTCCTCAGCGATATCTCGCGATACTCGTTCCACCTCGTTTCTCCCTCTTCGTCCCTTCTACAGTTCCTGGAACCGAAGAGCTGGAAGCGAGTCTTCCACGATTCGGACTTCGTTCCACGATTCGTCGTGAATCGCTCTCGGAAAGCCGAACGAGCGGATAACGAGAGGGTGCGCGCCCCGTCCTCGTCGCGGAAACGCCTTGGTCGCGCTTTCGATTGGCTCGTTCCGACCCGTTAGCCCAATTTCTCATTCACGCGCCAAGGACGACCAGAACGACTTCTGTGCTGCCGCGACAGCCACAACGGGGGTAAAAGAGACGGGCGCGTCCATCGCGCGCGCGCGCGCGCTATACCGGTTATTATCTTTTCGCATTTTTCGGCCGAGATTATTCTCGAAACGAATGGCCCTCTTAAGGCACCAGACCGGATCATTAATCTGAGTTCGAGGAGAGCCCGGTCCGAGAAGGGCAGGCCGAGCGGATGAGCGTCTCTACAAAGGCGCGCGGTGCGCGCCCGCGTGCCATCTCCGCGATCGCTCTTTCACGGGGAGTGATTTAAATAAAGGATAAAGGACACTTCAAGGCTAACGGCAATTCCGCTCAATTTATGCGCGCGGGCCCTATATACGAGGGTTCCTCCCTCGCCGTTATCCCCCTCGGTTTTTCTCTATTTTATAGAACGGCGAGCCGCTCGAGCGAGAACGAGATTCGCCGCATTAATCAAAAGCGGAAACCGCCTCTCGAGACACCGGCGGTGTGATGCGGAATCAAGCGACTTGAGAGCACTCGCTCCCTTTTCAGCAGCGAATCATTCAATTTTCGTCCCCATCATCGTATAACGAAGCCGCCAGTATTAGAACCATAATAAAAAAAAAAACTTTCCAAAGTTCAGATTCAGATCAGATCAAGCATTGGAGTGGCGGCGCCGCACTCTTCAGATCAGAGTCGCGAGCAAGCGACGATCGAGACATGGCGGGCTGTCCTTTGACCTCCGATGGACTCGGGTAGCTTGAGGCAGGGGGAGCTTCCAGCTCGTCATCTCACTGGCGGAAAATCCTTCGGCATTCTAGCGACGATTACAAAACGCGGCTCCTTTTGATCTTTCGCTCTAACGCGATCCCATCCCGATCTTCTCGCAAGATGATGTGCAAGGGAACAATTGTTAACGCGCCTTCGATGTTTCGCGCAACACTGTTTATATATTTATTTATTGCCGAGAGAGTGCGTTCAGTAGAGAGTTCAGTAAAGATGAGAATCATTAGAAAACAAAACAATTTCCTTTAATCGTCAAACAACTCGACAGATACGATATCTGGATCGCTCTATCCAAGTAAGAAATGTGCGACCGTTGCTTCTGGCTTCTCGCAAGACACTGAAGACACCGTTTTTCGCTGCTTGGTAACTACCGAGCGATAGTGATTCTTTTTTTGTTTCGGCAACGGTTGCGACCTAATCCCTTGGCTTTGTTTACATCGGGAACATTCCAAAAGACATATAAAAATCCTTAACAACGATAGCTTTATCGCGAAACTCGACGAATCTCTTCCACGACGGGTGTCCCGTGTCAGGATCAGTACTCGTATTGTCTTGTAATTATTAAACAGTTGTAGCTGAAACACTTGAACCGCGGGGTAGTCTCTATAGAACCCACATCCAAGCATCTACCCCTCAAGTGCTCGACAGCCACGACAACCAGCGAGTCTCCAACACTGAGAATCTAGGTATTAGAATTTAATGAATTGAAGCATAACGGTTCGACCGCTCGGATCTCAATCTCCAATCTCGCTTCGAGATTCAGAGATGATCGCGGTCTTATGGCTGGACATCGAGAAAGAAAGAGAGAGGAGAGCATCGCGCTTACGATCGATGGATCATTCGTGTCAATCCGTGTCGCTGTCCCGCGAGCGCGGCGCGACTTTGGCTCATCGTCGCGCAAACGACGCTCCCGAGGCACCGTAATGAATTCCATTCTAGCGTACGCTCGCGCGTAAATCAATTCTGACGGCTCGACGGAGTTTCCGCGTCCGCATCGACACCAGGAAGCGGAAACTCGAGATGCACCGGCGATAGGGTCGGGAGGGTCATTTATAGCGACGTTCCGTGTGACGCCGCTTACGTCGCCGATGTTGCTGATGTCGGTAAGTGATGTCGGCTGACGCATGCACGCGGCAGGCCACCGTACGGCACAATCGACTTCGACCTCCCTGCGGCACCGCCGCAGCCTCCGTGAGAAAGAGAAAGAGAGAGAGAGAGAGAGAGAGGCGGCTTTCTCTTCCTCGCGACGCCGCTCGCGTCCAAGCGCGATACCCTCGCGATATTGACGTCTCGTTATCCGCGAGACGCCGCTCGATCCCTCCGCGTTCGCTCGAATCTTCGACAACGTAAACCCGGCGTTTTTATCGATGCCGCAAGTGCGACTTCTCGCAGGCGGCGGTTAATTTGCCGCGCGAGATGCGGCAAGCAAATCGCCAGGATGTTAGTCGCGTAGCCGCGCGCGGCTTTATCGTTTACCGCGATTGCCGCGAATCCCTGTCCGCTATCCCGAATTGCCCCCGAGAGCAGTGTTGTCGTCTTTAACTGACGATAGAGTTAGAGGTATAGGAATCATTTTCGAAGGTTTCGGAAGACGCGGGAGACCTGTGGACGACGACCTCTCCAACGAGACGAGCGGAGGTTTCTACTCGTGAATCGTAATCGCGAGACGCTAAGGAGGAAGGAATGAGAATCCCTAGCGATACGATAAACGGATTTGTCGATGGTAAATCGGCTTTTCTAGCGGGGCAGATAGCTCGTTAAAGGGATTCCATCCGTCCAATTCGCCTCGAGTATCAAATTACAAATTAAGAGGCGCACTCACGTGTTCGTCCACCGAGTAAGTCAGCTCCCCGTCGTCGTAAAGGACGAACCACCTTCTCTGCCATCTCTGCAACATAAAAAACAATCCTCTTACAAGAGGCGCTCATCGTCTATTTAAATGGCTATTTAAATGTAGACATAATACTCAAACGGAGGGAGACAAAGAGAGAAATATAGAGATAGAGAGAAAGATTGACGAACGACTGCCGTGAAATTTATAATTGACGATTATATACTTGGATCTCACGCAGAGAGCGGAGAGTAGATGCGGGAATTTCTTTCGGTGCCAGCACGAATAACAAGAGCCGATCGTTGCCGGCAATTATCGCAATGCTCATAATTATTTCACGCGCGAGGGATCAGGAGAGAACGCCGGCAAACAAACGCGAATGAAGCGCTTCGCAACTTTCGCAGGAACGCGCATCCCACGTCGGAAGTAAATAATTTCGCGCGACTCAAAGCTGAATACGTTTGATTCGCCTTAAAGGATTCTCCTCTCTCTCTCTCGGGCTTCCCGCTCGGCCAGACAGCTAGCACGCGGCAGCCCTTAATTAGGAGCAATGCCGCCGGAGAGGAACAAGAAAGGAGAAAAATCGCGATCCAGCGAACGCAGCGAAGACTCATTCCCTCCCTCCCTACCTCTCTCTCTCTCTCTCTCTCTCTCTCTCTCTCTCTCTCTCTCTCTCTTCCACTCTCACTTTCCAGTTTGCTACGTCTGCGGCGAAAAGTTTCTCGCGCCTCGCGCGCTTCCTCGGCAGCTTCGCGCCTCGCACTTTCGCACTTTCGCACTTTCGCGCGATTCAGCCGCGCGCCTCGCGCGCTGTGCCTGAACTTTGTCCGAAAGCTCGTTTGAATTTCTCCCGGCGGAGATCGCTGTTCCATGCGCAACGCATCGCATCGCATCGCATCGCGCATTGTTCTCACGCCGTGCGAGGATAACAAAAGCGTGGCTTTCACCGGCGCGTTACGCGCCGCGCCGGCTGTTGCGCTGATACGCGAACAACTAACGCGAATTTGACGAGGTCCGCGCGAATCGGAAAGAACGACGACCGCAGGGCGAGCAGCGACGAGCTCCGGGCGATTGTATGCAAATGCAAGCGCAACGTGTAAAGTTCGCGCCCGATCAGCGCGCGGTTACATACAGTTATGCATGATACCGTGTCATTCAGTCTGCTTTGTTCAACGGCGAACGCGACACGTTGATGCAACGCGAAACGCGAACTTTGATCGAAATGCTGCGAACGAAGCGGGCGATGTTACTCGTCGCGTGGGAAGGTAATCGCCTGGCTAAATGATTGATGAGACTTTTGGCACGTTTGGTCCAAAATTTCCTGCGCTTTTCTGCGTTTGAAGAACGAAGACCGCGACGCGGAATTGATCCCTGCAGTCGGATCTGCTGCCTTTAAAATCACCATTCGTCGTCGTCGTCGTCGTCGTCGTCGTCATCGTCGTCATCGTCGTAGCGCGGAATAGGCACATGAGTACCGTTGTAAAATCGCCGGACGAGACGGCCGCGCGCACAGCAGACCGCGGGGAGAGAACAGATCGCAGCCTACACAAGCCGGCGGTATCTTCATCTGGTAATTATTCACTAGGGGCCCCATAGCTGGACCCGCCGTACGTGGACCCCCGCGCACGTGCGTGGGAAGATCTCCCGCGAAGGGAGGGCGCGCAGGGAGAGAATCTTGAACAATTGCGCCAGAGGATTGATTTACAAGGAAGAAGCAAGAAGAGAGAGAACAATCTAATCTCTTCGTCGTGTAACGCGTGCCGCGAGAATCGAAGGGTTGTTGTTCCGCATTTCTCGACGCCGCGTGAACTCCGCTGTTGAAAATATGACATGTTCCCGTGTGTCCATGATATTCCGCTGTCGGAGAACGTTAGCTGCATTACTCGTCGTTTCTCCCGATTCTCTCCAATTCTTCATGAAATGAAACGGAACTCTGCACGGCGTGCAGAGACAACTATTCGACGTACACATCGTAGGAAGCGAATTCAGGATATTCAGGATCGCGCGATGGCCGGCGCGTGAGGGAAAGGATCATCTTTGCGAACCGGGCATCCGTGCCCGGCAACAAAACGATGATCGGTTGACGATAGACAGATGACAGATGACAGATGACAGATCGAGACAGATCGTTTGTACGCCCGAGCGTATTTATGTAATCTCATTTAATAAGCTCATTACTGAATTTCTTTGAATATTAAGCTCGCGCTTTTCTTAATCTCAACGTTTTCAATGACACTGCTACTGCTATTATCCAGACCTTACGATATGTACACGTGTGTCGATCGTAAGCTACGCATTATGCTCGCACGTTCGCTGGACTCGAAGCCGGCGACACGGGCGTACGCGCGCGGCATATTTAATTATCGAATTAATTATCGATATCGGACAGGTGTGCGTCTAGAGAGAAAGCGCATAATGGCGCGCTCGCGGTAGCCGGAGTGAAAGCCGGCGTAATGCCGCGCAACGGATAACGCGACGGAAGAGCGCATCGTTTGTTCGAGAGTCCTTTTGTTGCCGGTTAATTGACATGGCCCGAATGCTCGCGAGCGTTAACGGCAGCGGCGCGGGATTTGCCGCGATCGTCTTTGCTTACGCGAATCGTCTTCGCTTCCGAGTCGCGGGAACGCGCCGTTACACGCGCGAACAAGAAATAGAGAGAGAGAGAGAGAGAGAGAGGGAAGGAGGGCAGCGATCGTGATCGATCCGTCAATGTTTCGATGAGCGGCGAGCGGGTTTCCGCGCGCTGCTGGAGCGCACCGCGTGCCGTAAACGCGGGAGCGAAGATACGAGTCCGCTCATGTCGGGCAAAACGACGACGAGGAGGCGCGTCGCGGCTAACCGCTTTTCGCGCGCGCCCCGAGTGCCCCGGCCAAGTCACCCAAGGCGAGAGAACGATGATGAACGTCTCTCGACGCGAACCCCGATCCATTTTTGTCTTCATGCTCCGCCGACCGTGCGCCGCGGTAATTCGTCAGCTCGCGTTCCGCGAGCGAGCGAGCGGCCACGCCCGCGAGGGTGCATGGAAGCATGCCGATGCTACCAAGGAGGATTCTGCGCATTCCGGCTGATGGAAGCATGACACGCTTGCGATAGACGTCTACGTCCAGCTTGGTTAATAAGTTTGACAGATTGAGATCATGCTCTTTCATGTCGAAAGAGAGACCGACGAGGCTAGATAAGCAGAGCTTCAACTTCGACTTGCAATACGACCTTTCGATCGTATTAGAAATCTTATAAACACCCTGCTTCAAGTATCCGCGTTCTTTTTTCTTCTTTTTTTCTTTTTTTTTTCTTTTTTTTTTTTTGAGATAATTATAGCGTAGACGTACGAGCCAATATTTACGACGTGAAGCTTGGAGATCGCGGAGATGGCGACTTTTGCCGCGATGCTCTCGCAATCCACGCGGTTAATAATAGTCGGAACCGTAAATCGCTGGGGTCAAGGCGCGAGGCGCTCGAAGGCGAGTCGAATCGCGCGTACTCGCGCGCGCATTCGCGAAACCGAGCGAGCCCGCGACCGTGAGAGACCCGTGAGTGCCCCATATTTCTAGAACGCGATCTCGGAGGAAATCCTCGGGCTACGCTTGGGCGTCCTCTTCCCCGTCGCGCTCGCAAATCGGGATTTCGCCAAGGCGAGCTTTCCACCCACGTGGGTTTGACCTTCCAATCACCTCCGGTAATTTATCGGCGTCCGATACGTCGGATTTACGAGAACGAAGGCGATCGGGCGAGGTCGAGGAGGGAAGGGGGAAGGAAAAGAGAAAAAGGTAAACGGGCGAAGCCCCGCATTGTAATTTGCACCCTGCCATAAACCTCGTGACGCGGTACCGTTATAAATAACGCGGTCTACAATGTTAAACGCTACGCATGCGCGGGAGGAGCACGAGGGAAGCAAAGGTGCACGGTCGCGTACGAGTTAATCACGCTTTTAAAACGCCACCGTGACGAATGACACGCGAAATAGAATCCCGCGGAAGGGAGGAGAAGAAGCAGCAGGGTGGTCGCGAATGATCGCGCAGCGATCCCGACAGCCGCATTTCATCGGATTGTCCAGAGATCCGGCAGTCGAACGTCCCTGCATGCGACAACGGCATGATGAAGAAAGTTAAATAGACGAATAAACGGCATGCTGGCGGATTCGCGAATTCAAGCCTCCTCCGAGGCCGTTCTTTCGCGCCCGAAAAACCAAGCGAAGATCATTAAGATCAGCGGCAAGATCGACACAGATAAGTCACGGTCGTGGGAACCGACGTCAGTTCGCGGAGATTTCGCACGTTGCATCCGGAGCGTGCAGAATCTGAATAAATCAGTGCGAGAGATGCAGCGTCCGATCGCTTAATGGCTCATTTATCGCGTGACTTAATCTTTCTAAAAGAAGCGCTGGCGATAGTGATAGCGATCTCGAAGCGAGGCAGGCGACTTCCATCGATGAGCAAACCATCGAGAATTCTCATCGAGAGAAACCATCCAAGGATCCTGCGTCCTTTGCGATATCTCTCGATATCGCGGATCTCGAACGTTGCAAGCATTCGATCCTCCAACGGAGGCTCCGATGCGGATTATCTACGCGGATGATCGATATCTCGCCTAAATCACCGCGGCTGGCCAATCGCGCAATTCTGCCATCTACGCAGCACTCCTTCCGCTGGAACTCGCAGTTGGAGTTTGATTCGTCTCCCCCAACCCTCTCTCCGCATCTCCTCTTTCTGTCTGTCTCAGCACTCGCGTACCGCGACGAGGAAGCGGCGAGAGACGCGAGCGATGGAGCAGGACGCAGAGAGGAATCCAGCCGACCGGCGACTAGTGACAAGGCCAAGGCACGAGGAAAACGAGGCTACACAGACATACGTGCGTACACAGACACGTTTATCCCCGCCTCTATCGCGGCCCTGGCTAGCGTCGACAGCTTCCTGGTGCTGACTTGCGCAACTCGCGATCGGGCCGCTTCCTGCATATCGCCAGCGTATGCAAGAGAGAGAAAGAGAAGCAGAGAGCGCGCACTTTACGATTAGCATGACTCGATACCAATTACAGACGCGAGAATACTCGGCCGCGAGAAAGATATCCCGACGTGGCCCTGATGCGCGAAATGTTGTCGCTGGGAGCCCGGAGGCTCCAGATCAAACTCGCCGGAAAACTGGAACTCCGCTCCGTGGAGGACGGGGGCGGGGGAGGATGGGGATTCCAATACTCGATAAACGGTAACGTGAGATCTCTGCAAAATCGCAGAACTCTCTCCCTCTCTCTCTCCCTCCCCCCCCCTCCCACTCACTCTCTTTCTCTCCGGGGAAATTATTTTATTAACGAAGAGAGAGGAAAGAAGAGGAAAGCATCTTAGATCTAAGACAATGTCGGCCGGTGCATCGCATAGACGGCGCGTCGCGATCGACGCGATGATATCCAGTTTTCGCCTTTTTCACGGCGACTCATCCTTCACACTTGCGCATTCGCCGTTACGGGGCGATTTGCAATTAATACGGGAGCGCGGGGCGAACGCCCGGATTTATCGCGCGGGCCGATCGTCTCGGGGAAGGGAGGGGGGAAGGTTATCATAATTAGATTAATATCTGTGTGGATTTACGGCTCGGCTCTCGCGGCGTTACGGCCTCTGAATCCAGGCCTCGCCGACTCGTTGCCGGCGTTTCTTTATTGCCTGCCGAAGAAAAGAGAGCCTCGCTCCCTCTCTCTCTCTCTCTCTCTCTCTCTCTCTCTCTCTCTCTCTCTCTCTCTCTCTCTCTCTCTTGCCCGTTGCCTGGTGTGAGACGCGAGAAAATCGAGTCGCACTCGGCGTATCAGAGTTTTCATATAACGCGAGAGACACGCGGGTACCGTTAATTAATAAAATACCCGCAGCTTCCTGGACCCGCTCGCGGACCTCGAGATCGTTTATGCAGATCTCATAGTCCGCAGCGGTCTCGCCGCGAGCAACGACGACGACGACGACGACGAGAACGACGTTTCAGGGGAACTGTAAATATAATGTCGTACCAGTCGTAAGACACGTTCCATGAAGCCGAAGCGAACAGGTATACAGCCTCAATAAAATGCCACTGCTCGGATTACCGCGGCGATACGAGCCGGGTAACGTCGCTCGAAAACGAGTATTACGCAATAAAAAGGGCATTACGATGTAAGAACTATGAGCGCGCGGGCTCTCCTCATTACCCGCTCCGTTGCTGTCTCGCGGAATAGAGATAGAGACAGAGAGAAAGAGAGAGAGAGAGAGAGAGAGAGAGAGAGAGAGAGAGAGAGGGAGGTCGCGCGAATCGTTCTCGTCTCGCGGCGAATTGGAGCAGTTTGCATCAATTAAAGTGAAAAAGAACGGAGCGAGACGCTCATCGCTCGTCATCGCGCCGATAAATGACGATCGCGGGCGGGAGCGAAGAGTACCGCGAACGGGACGTGCGGAGGATTCGCGTCGGTTATTACGTCGCGCCCGATCATTCCCTCTCCGGCGATATCCGTGACTCTATACCCGCCGGCCAATTCGCCGAGTATCCCGATGCTGTTATCCCGATGCTGTTGTTCGCAACGGAAAGAGAAAGAAGGCTCGGATAGCGGTCAAGTGTACCGTTTCGCGAGGAGAACGACGACGGCGACGCCGACTCGATTATTGCTCATCGTCGTAACGAGATACCGCTCGCCAGCGCGCTCGCTTAAATGCTCGTCTCTCTTCATTTCCGTTCTGGCGTTTTACGCGAGACGTCGATGCCGCGCGATCATGCGCGATCATTGCGCGTGACATCCTCCGGCTGAGCGCCGGAGAGAAATCAGCAACGAGAAATGTCGAGATAGGTAGTAAATAGATAATTAATCCGGACGAAACTCAGACAGAATCTGCCAAAGAATCGTGCCACGTTACACAAGCGCGATTGTAGCATCTATCCGCGCCTTGATCCTCCATTCAACGAAGTTGGGAGTCTGATACTGATACTGATAGAAAGATACGACTGGTCGCGAGATGTATTCGAGTATTCGGAGAGCCGCAACGGTCACGCATGTGACCGCTGGGGAAATAAAAGAGCGAGCCGCTATTAATTAGCCTAATTACAACAAGTATATTATTCAGGCATAATCAACATGCGAGAATCGGAACGTGGCATTATCGAGGAGGACTGACAGGAAGGTAGCGCGATAAAAAGTCCCGCCTCGATAAGGGACGCGTCTCGACAGGTATCGTGCGTTTTCTCTCCTCCCGCCCTCCTTTCTCATTCGAGCAAAAGGAGCAACGGCTCTCCAAGTACATTAGCTTCGTTAAGCCGCGACATTCTTCGGAACAAGCACCAAACTAGCGGCTACGATCTACGACGGTGAAAAGTGGCCTTATCTCTCCGTCCGGCGCGCATGCCGAAGAGACGAGGGATCCTTATCGGGGCAGGTTGTCTCGCGAGAGGACACCGGAGTAAGTAGCAAAGTGTGTAAGCCGTGTTGAACTATCGTTCGTGGACGACGTACGTATCGTCGACAACGGTAGGTCGATAGGCGCGATGTCGGCTATCTCTTGTCTGTTAAGAGAAAGCCTTCCGCAAAGACGCCGCCACGGCGATAAAACGAGCACCAGAAACGTCATCGTTCTCGTGGCTCGCGCTCTCGCGCTGATCATCGAAAAGGAAGAACGCGAGCGTCAGCTAATTCATCTGGAACGTGTCGAGCGGAAACGGGAGACTGCTCCTCCGATTATTTCGAAGCCTTCGAAAGGCCACTTGAAATTACCTATCGCGTGCCATTGTACGCGTAATATATGAATATATGTGTCGCATCGCTAATACTTGAATCGAAATACGGACGAAAAAATGTAAATCATGTTTGGAACAGCGAACGGAGACGCAGCTCGAGTTCTTTCGCGAGACGACCAACGTGAAAAATGGGGCAATCTCTTGGCGCCGAATTGGCGGCAAAATTCTATACCTGTGGTCAGCTCGTCACGGCTAAATCCTGCCGAGGGTAGAATCGATTCTCGGTTCGTGAAGAAATGCGAGGACTCGACAGCCGACATCGTGAAAACGGTATCCCGAGCCACGAGTCAGCGAATATCCGCGCGCGCATGCGCGCGCGAGAACACGCATCTAAATCCAATTCCCTGCGTGGCCGGGAAAGTGATACACGGCTATCCGATTTCGTGCGGCATACGATTTCAATCTGTGCACGATCAGCTGATTTACATGTCCGTCGCGCTGCCCGAACGTCCACCAACGAGCGAGGAATTCGATCGTTACGACCAAACTCTCGTAACGCGCTCGCGCGTGTGGGCTCCCTCCTCTCGGATCTCGATTAGAATGAATCGCGATGAAAAGAATGACTGCGTTGCTGACGGAGAGTTACGCAACGAATTAGTCCGCGCGACAGTCGATGCGTCAGCGAGATGACTTCTCATTGCGAAAATTCGTATCGGCTGCGAAGAATCAAGGGATCGTCTCGCGACGCGCACTTGCACAGCAATCAAGAACCATACACGAGTGAATCGGAGAAAATATCGGAGAAAATATAGATCAATGATTCACCGTTTACCTCGCGGAAGTAAGAAAACTCGAGCCAGATCAGCACTCGCAGCGTTCGTCTCCAGCGAAACGCGCGAGCGGGAAATCTCAGCAATTAACGCCTGCACGTTCGCCTCCTGCGTGCCGAAATTAACATGTAAATAGTGCGTAGACGTGCGTACACGTTGCAATTTGGTAACGAGCATACGTACCGCGGCATACTCGAACCTGCTAATGCCCGCGGTACATTCAACGCCGTATTCGTGTCATAACGGGATTCGCGCGCGCGGGCTTTCATTGTAAATAAATTAAGATCCCACTCTCCGTCTCCATCTTTCTCTCCCTCTCTCTCTCTCTCTCTCTCTCTCTCTCTGCGCTCGGCGCGTACACCACCGCAGGCAACGCGGAGCGCTCGTTTGAACGGAGAGTGAACCCTTTTTTTACTCTTCTCTCGAATTTCTCGAGAGAAGAGTAACGCACTCCGCGGAACACGTAACCGCAGCGCTCTTTCTCTCTCTTTCGCGCGCGCGCGCGCGCGCGCACCGCCTAAGAACAGCACGCGATATTTATTCCTTACATGTGCGGTTTTTATGGGGCGGAAGCGACGCGGAGCGCAATTCCACCCGGGATCTGCATTACTTCGCATTAACCCGGCCGCAGAGACTGTGCGACCTTTTTACGAGAGATTTTACCGTCGCCGTTCATGTTTCTCAACTCTGTATATATCTGTCCAATTCTCTTGCGCGCTATCGTACCGGCGAGCCGGTAACCGATAAAACGTCTTACTTAACAGGCGAATTAAGACGTAAATCATCACGCGGCGCGCGATCGCAAAGTTGCAAGTTGCGGCACGATCATGAAGAGAATATTTTGCGAGCCGTGCGCGTCGCGCTTTCAGAACTCTCTCAGAGAGTTTTACATCTCAATTACGATCCGATCGAGAAAACTCGAACGAGCGAGCGTGAATCGGGCAAATGCGCGATCGATAGATCGAGGAACGCGGAAGAATGTACGCGTGCAGCTTCCAAGCGTGCGCCGCCGCGGTATGTTACTCGGAAGCTATTCCGGTTTACGAGCAGGGGTTGCAGCTGATGCTGCAACTCCTGTGCGGTTTGCGCGGCCACTACCCCGCGAATGAATGCGCGGGAATGCCGCGATGCCCGCGGAGAGAAGAAGACCTGGAATTCTAACAAAGATCGCGTCTAACGAGAGCAAACCGGAACGCGCCCGGGAAGACGATCATCCGCGAATCGATCATCTGGAACTGACGCGAGCAAACTCGATCGCGCGCCTAAAGATCGATCGATCCCTTCAACATCGAACGTAGTCCGAAGTTCCCGCTGGACAATCGCAGAATCGCGAGTTCAACGGCGATCTTGAATACTCGGGCGTTCTCGATCATTACTTCTTCCCCACAGAGCTTGCCATTCTTTCCTCCATTTTCTCTTTCGGATCTCAGAGAGATTAAGAATGTAATGGATAACGGTACTTAATAATGTTTACGCTGCTTCGGAACGCAGCTCCGAAACGGTTGCGTAAACATCCGGAAGGTAAGATCGCGAATTGCCGGTAGAATATTATCCGATCAGGCTGTTTGCTTCCCATCTTAACGGCGCGTAATCAAAAGCGTACACGAAAAGTCGCGCGTGACACAGAAATCGGTAATTAAGGCCGCGTGATAAAATTCGATGCCACGTGACACGATGGCCCGCGAGAGTTGGGGAATGTGATAAATAAGAAGAAAAAGAAGGGAGGAGGCGGGAGGAGATGACGGGATCAGGAAGCGAATCTCGCTTCTCCATCAGCGGAAGACGAATGACGAAGTTGTCGGACCGCATAAGTTAGACGTGCACACAGTTGGGAATGCGCGAAAAATGAGGAGAGATCGAGGAGGAACGTGCGCGGCATGAGAAACAACGAGGAAAGAGGAAAGTAAATTAGGAGTAAACTGGGACACGTCGATCTTGAGAAAAACAGTGACATAATTCGAGCCACTCGGCAGATGTGGTACCAACGAATAACCGTAAATTATCGAAGAATAATAGGCGCTAGTATAATAGTAGCATCGATACTGCCGTCTCGATCGAGAAATAGATAAACGGCCGATCTGTGCGCGAATCAAACGAGCAGAAGGGAGCAGGCGTGATTTTCCATTCGCGAGTTCAAAAGTAAACGTCTAGAAAATATTAAAGATAGAAGACAAACGAAGCAATCGCGCGCAACAAGACAGACAGAGAGAGAAAGAGAGAGAGGGAGGAAAGAAAGATCGAAGAAGAGAGAAGAGCCCTTATCGCGCCGACCACGCCGACCACGTAACCTCATTCAAATGCGGTTACACGCCGCGAGATAACAGTCCTTTAAGCTCCTTACGCTGGACCGATTAATTGTCCAGCTGCCGAGGGAAGCGCGTCCGGGCCCGGGCCCGCATCCGCGTGCACGCGAATGCAAATCCAACGGTCCGAGCGCTGCTGCAGGTGGGAATTACGATTGCGAGTTACGCTCGCGAGGCGGAAAGACCAGACGGGCGACTCTTTCAGACAAATTAGCCCGGGGGCCGCGTAAAATCCGACACGACTGCGGTCCCACCGGCGTCGCTGTGTGACGTCACGCGCGAATAATCGTCGCGTCCGATCGCGCCTTTCCTGCTTCCGTTTCGCGCTCGCGAACGGACGGCGCGTATTTTTCGCGATTAGCACAATTAAGTAAGCGTGCCCGTTGAATCTTCCATGCCGAGGAGTACATACGCAGCGACTACGTGACGCGCTTTATCGATCTAACTTGTACCTGTCGGAGATATGCTTCGGTGTTTGTATCCCGGCGATAGATCAATAAACACAGGAAACGATTTATAAGAAGAGCACGAATTATTCGAGGTGGCGCTTATCGATCGGACGCGCGATCCGGCCGTAGCGCGGTAAACGCGTTTCAAGCACTTCTGAAAACTGGTGAGGGATTGAGAGAAAATCATAAGATCGCGCGATTGCGTCACTATATGGTAGCGTGTCCCAGATCCTAGAGATCATACAGCTCTAGACGCTCCATTGCAGTGCCACACAATTTGCCGTTACGCGTTGTCGTCGATTTCGTTCGGTCCAATTCCGACGAGCCGCCGTTATTACCGTTCTCTCGCGCGAAACGTGCGCATGCGCGGCGCACGGCGCAACGAAATCGCTTGATAATTATAAGAGCGCGTCGCGATTCCCGAAATCCCGATTTAACGAGAATCCTCGTCGTTCGCCCGCACTCGCTCGGAGCGCGATCTCGCGAAAACGGAACGACGCAGATTGCTAATTGCTAATCGTAATTGCCGCGACCATTAATCGGCCCGTTTTCACGGCGAGCCTTAACTTATCGGCGCGTTAATGCGCATCTCGCCGAAGGTCTCGCCGCGGTGTTTACGCGGATTAAAAGCCGCGCGATGCGAGCGGGTAATTGGAATTGGTTAACTGGAAAGCGCGAATTAAATTAACGGTCCGACGCCGCGTTGCGCGGGGAAAGCGGATTCTTACGCGAATGAAGGATGCGAAGATGATCGAGGATCATTCTCCGCGCGTCCGCTCGCACGCGGTGAATGGCGAGCGATAACGTAACGCCCGTTTTGTCCAACTGGTCGCGCGTGCACGTACGCGCGCGTACTACCTCTTGCAATACCTGCCAAGCCGAGCTACCCTCGGCGATTCCTCCGCGCGATAATACAGCCGTCCGCGCGCGATGTCGGCCCTATAAAATCCCTATAAATTACGCGACGGCGCGACCGACTCGGT
>JAHMML010000008.1:3857404-3864904 GCA_020341155.1 Eciton burchellii | reverse complement strand
TTCCATAAAACCCGCGTGGCGGCACGGCGCGTCACGGTTAATCGGCCGTTAATCGCCGAGATCCCGCGTGGCGCCCGACACGCTATTTATCCTAACGGGAGAATCGCGCTAATAGCGGCCGCAACGGCGGCCCGCTCGCGTCGTGGACGTACAGTTACGGTGGATAAGAGCATCGCGAAGGATCACACTCGGTATTTACGCGTGTCGCGAGCGTGTCCCGGCTTTTCGGCGAGACGCTCCTCTCGCCCGCTCTCGCTCTCGTTCACGATTTCACGAGAAGGCGTGAGCGGTGCCGAGCGTTGCAGCGCCGGGAACCGACGCCGGAGCGAGAGCGGATTCTTTCAAACGGGCTTGTAACGACGGCCACACAATGGCGTGCAACAGACCGCTCGCGCGGGCTTAACGCTTACTTCCGCGATGCAGTCCCGCGATGCGGGGAGGGAGAGAACGCACGGACGTGTAATTTCCTTCTAATACCGTCGTTAGGAATCGCCAATGTCACGCTCAAGGACTGACGTAATCCTATCACGTAACGGAAGTGGATTACGCGCGGCCCGTTACGTAAAAGAGGCTTAATCACTAATGGCTCGGCAAAAATTGCCGAGCTCGCCGTGAAAAAGAAGCGCCCGTATTCCGACGATCGGCTCGACGATCGGGGAGAAGCAGATTTGCGCGAATGGGTAATACTCGACGATGACGATGACGATGACGATAAACCGCCGTGAACGAGGTGAACAGTTATACAGATAAGAGCGCCTCGAAGGATCACGATTACAACCTGCGGCTCCATCGTTCAACAGGATCGTCCAACGGATTCTGCGATGTATCTCGGCTACGTTGTCCCAGCTAATTCACGATTCTGTTTACCGGCGAGAGACGCGCGATGGAAGCGCCCGGACACAATGCAGCGGATTCCGCGATTAGTCGATCGATCGAAATGGATCGAGCACGCTCGCGAGCGCTTCCTCCGTAGGAACTCGCGAACTTCATCAATTCAGCCGCGATTAAGCCGCGTTGTCACCCTTCCTTATGATCCTCAAGATTGCTTCCCGACATTTTCTTCGTCACGTTCTTCGACGCGACTCCCAACTCTCAAGAGCGGCGAGAAGCGCAGCGGAAGCGATCGCCGGTCGTTAAACAAGCGCGAGACGATGCTCCGCGTGTCTCGCCTCGTTCGAGCGCGCGCGTTATCCTTTATGGTGATGAAAGCCCAGATTTTTCGCCTCGCGCGCGCTACGAGCTCCTCAACCGGAAGCCCGAGAGACCTGTGCGCACGCGCACGCGCAAACATCCGACAAAGAGGAGCAGCATCAGTGGAGGTTCGCTTTCACCGTTGGGCAAAGCGCGTCCCGAACATGCCCGCGGTGAAACCGCACCATCGACGCGACCTCTCCTCCTCGTGACCTTTCCGAGAGACTCCGCGAGGATCGCGGATCCTCGAGATGCCTCGCGTTTCCATTTCGGAGGAGGATAATCCGCGCGAGTCGACTTTTCCCGCGATCGCGCGGCGAGTTGCCGCGCGAGTTACGCAACTCGCTCGCGATCGTGTCGTCGCGTATCGCTATTTATAGTCGCGCCGCGGATAAAAGGACGGCTCTCATGTCCTCACGCGCGTGAGTAACGCCGTCATCGTCATCGTCATCGTCGTCATCGGCCAAGGCTAAGGCCGTACATCATAATCCTGACGGTGCGCGGGTCGCGCGCGCGTTTACCATTTTCTCTCATCCTTTTTCTTTTCCCTTGATTTTTTCCACTCCCCTTTCCCACTCCCGTCTCCTGCCCCTCGTCCTCCGGGACGACGGACACGCGATCGCTCCCAAGGCGTAGCCCATATTTGGCCCTCGCGAACGAGAGTCTCCGCGCGGTAGCGGCGTGTGTGCATCGCGGATGACCTCGCCTACCGGTCCCGAAGATTGCTTCTTGAGGATCGGCCGATGAATAGCGGGTAATAGCCGGCGGTGTGTGTGCCCGGTGCAACCCCACCGCCGCGATCCTTCTTATTATTCCCGTTGTATTAATCGGCTGGGATTCTTCAAGGCGACCGTCGCCGCGGAGAGCACGACATTACTGCGCGCGCGGCCTTGCGCGGCGCGCCGCGCTTCGATATTAAAACGAGAGCCCGGAATTCGCGGCCGGCGGCCCGCTCCCCCYCCCCCCCCCCCCCCCCSCCCCYCCCCCGTCCCCGCCCCGGGGAGCGGAGTTTTTCGCGAAACCGTATATCTCGCCGAGGCGGAATGCAGCCGCGATCGAGGGAATGACTCAGCCCTGTCATCCGAATCACCTTGACGAGCCCGAGAGCGAATGGCGTGATTCGCCGGCGATCCTTCGCATTCCAGGTTAACGGCGGCACGCAGCGAGAGCAGAGCAGGGGCAGATTCGGTTTCGTTGGCTTGATGAAAATGTATACCGCGGATCCAGCGACCAGCGGCCCCCGGCCGCTTTTCTCACGCTGTCGGCCATTTCCGATCGTGTCGCTCTATACGCGCGCACGCCCGTGCACGTTGCGCGCGATGCGAGAGAGCGAGCGAGCGAGAGAGAGAGAGAGATTTTCCTCGTCTTCGGGGGACTGCTGTTAATTTCTGTACTACAGGATATAGACCTTTCCCGCGCTCGAAATCGAACGCGCCACGGAAAGCAAGATCGTGAGAGAGATTGTCGAGTCGCGCAAACGCGCGACGTATTATCGCTCGGATAATTATTCGAGAACGCCGAGAGGCGATGTGCAGCCTCGGCAACCTGCTAGTTGCGATGATGTATCACGACTGACGTCAGTCGCCGTGAATTATGAAGCGTAATGCGTCGCGGTAACTACGCGCGCACGTGTAGGATTAGAAGCACTTGGATCAACAAATCCGCAGATACGCAAGCGAGAAAAAGAGAGAGAGAGAGAGAGAGAAAGCTTCATTTCCTGAGCGATTCGCTGTGCGTGGAACTTGAATCCGTTGAACGATCGAAGTAAATATTCTCCATCGCGTGGCAGCGAGTCGATATAAATTAATTAGGCCTCGTTACGGCGCTACGGAGCGCACACGCATGAGCAGGCGCGCACACGCGCGCGCACAAACGAGAAATCGCGAGTGCCGATCGGCCTGTCGTGTCCTTTGCTCGCTCTCTACCGTTACTCGATCCGAATTAATTTCGCGGCGGACCGCGCGCGATTGCTCGATATGTCAATTTCAACGCTCGCGAGTCTGCGGACGCTCGCCCGCGTCTTTCATCTCGCCGACGATTTAATCGATACTCGTCCCTCCTCCGACGCGCTAAACGCCACGGCGCGATAACCGATGAGTCTGACCTGCATCGCTGATTCATGCGTAAAACGCGATCAGCTGCGGGGACGCGCGTTTCCTGCTTCTCTTATTCGACGCGCGAGTGGATTCTTTCCAAACGATCATCAACATGCGGCATCGTCGTGCACGGATGGAATCTCGAGTGCAAAACGTTAGCTGCGGATACGCGAGTACGCTTTATCGAGCCGATCGCGCGTCAGGCTGATCGAGAGCCATCGCGGCTTGTCGATAATACGAATGATCGAACGATATTAAATCAGATAAATCCCGCTCTGGTGTAGTCCATCGAGGCTAATAAGCGTTCCGATAGAGCAAGCTCTGTTAGGAACAGCAAGCTGACACGCTGACGGCGGAAGCACCTGAGAGACAGAGATTAGTTGTGCCGGCAGATAGATCTCGAAGCAATGTGCGAGCGCGAAAAGTCGAACAGGTCCGACCGATAAAGCATACACCTGCGCGCGTCACGACGTCACGTCGCCTTAAGATAACTCCCGAACGATCCGACGAAAGTGCTTTCGACGCGGGACCGATCCGCGATCGTGTCCGTCGAAAGCGCTTTCTTTGTGCGATCGCACATGCCGCTGCAATGAATAATAAATTACGGCGCGATCGTGGCTTATCGAAATTTGCGCGAGAGGTCAGCGATGTAGCGATTAATAGAGATCCATAATCGGCGACTACGCAACACCCGACTACGCGCAAACCACGGGAATTCCATGATGGAGCTGTCGCCAACTTTACATTCCTAGGCTTGACGTTTGACCCGCCGATATCGATCGACGTTTCTCGGATTCTCGCTCGCAAGGCCGCCGGCTGTAGCAGCCGGGGGCGGCTGTGACGAAAGTGAATTTTAAAATCGGGGTCCCGGCACTCGCGTCGCGGAGGATGTCGACCTTAATTCGCGACAAGGCGCGATTGTCCGTCCACCTACTTCTGTTCGCCAATGGCGAACGTCCCTTGCCGAGCATTCTCGTGCAACCCCCGCAAATTCCCAGCGCGGGCTCGATTGTCGTCGAGCGTGTCGTCGGTAAGCAACTCCAAGCGAACAAAGTTTCCGATGCAGATTACGCCCTGACCTTCCTCGCCGAGCACTCGGCGCACTCGCGAGCTTTCGAGATCAACGCGATCCCCTTCGTTACGTAATTAGAGGACCCTCCCCTCCGCCGCGCGATAAAATCTCGGACAAGCGGATCAAGCCGTTACGCAAGCGAGATTACGAATCACCGGGCCGCTAATTCCTCTCGCAGATGGCCGGCGCGGAATTCTAGCGAGTCCGCTCGATCGTCGTCACCACCATATGGTTTCATCTCGCCGGCTCGTAATCGGGCATCGCCGGCTGAAATCAAGCAGCCGGTTAACCGAGCGCTTCCGCTCCTCTTCGCGCCGCGCGGCAGCGTCGAGCGCAAGTGCGCTTGCCTTGAGCCACGGCGCGCCGCTGACAGGTGGAAATCTAATTAGCACGTTGTTCGCTCTCTGTAGATCCCTCGCGGATACGCCAGCTGTCCCAGGGGATGCTGTCTGGCAGGACCCCACGCGAACAACATCGCGACAAGGCGACAAAGAAAATTTCAGCCGCGAGGGTTTCGAGAAGCGAGAAGAGATCGACGAGAGATGGACAAAGCTAGAATAATTCGTCGATAATTCATCGTAATGTGATTAATGATGAAGTGATGTCACCGATGAAACGTCGGGATTCCCGACGAGTGCGACAGAGGCGATCCGGAAATCGACTCGGGCTCGTTCGTTCGTTGAGAAAAGCGCGCGATTTAGGCGATGTCAGGCGCGCGCGCGTTAATTGTCCATTTGTCATTCGCCAGGTTCGCCGGTACCGGATTACCGTCTGGATTACCGTCAGCGAAAAACGGTAAACCAAGCCGGCGCGGTAAACAAGCGAGCGCTCGCGCGCGCATTAATCCTCGGTAGTAAACCGAAATCCGTAATATGCGGCGGATAGCTCGGAGCAATTATGTTATTAGAAAGTCATAGTACGCAGAGGCACGTAGATAAACCACACCTTACCAATTATAGCGGGATAATGGCTTTTAACGTTAAATCATGAATCATGCAGCAGCGGGCGCGCGAGCGAATCGTGCGCACGCGCAAACGCGCGCGTTGACGCAACGCGAGCCGCGTTCACGACGTTTACGAGTGTGCCTTCGTTTCGTCTCTTCGTTTCCGTTCGATCGCAGCTCGTTCGCGCGCTAGTTGGCGCGTTCGCGCGGAACGGGTCGGCGGCACGCACGTTCGTCAGGTCGAAGAACTCGTTCGACTCGATCCTTCCCGCGCGACTAAGGACTCTCGCAAGAGAGGCCTTCCAACGGTTTAGCGGCCTTACGGTTCGCGTACGGCCGGCTTCGTCAATCCGCGGCTCGCGTGTACCATCTCGGAAAGATCGATGCATCCGAGAAAGAGACAGAGAACGACGGTATCAATCGCTCGCTCGCTCGCTCGCTCGCGAGATCGCTCCACGCCGATAACGCCGACAACAGCGACAGTTGCGCCCATCAGACCGGCCCACTTCGAGATACGGGGATCGATTGCATTTTGTTGTCTCTCCTCTCCTCTCCTCTCTCTCTCTCTCGATCTCTCTCCACGGCCACGGTCATACCCGCGGACGGAGTAAGTATCGTCACGCGGCCGGCCGTTACCGAACGATTAAAGCGCGCAATTATTTCCACGCGCGCGGCGGGAATCGCTTTCGCACGCTCCTCCGCGCCTCTGACTTTCCTCTCGCCCTTTCTCCCGCGGCGCCTCGGGTGCCGCGGCGTTTAACGGAGCCGCGTGCGCCCATCGGCCCCTTTCATCGTTCTTAATCGCTCGCGATGCGTTTATACGCGCCGAACGTTCCCACGCGAGCCGCGATTTGTCAAGAGGATCATCGGGGCACCGAATTTCCAAACGAGATCCCGAAAAGCCTCCCTGGGATTCCTCTCGATCCGCACGGGGGAAACACGAGGGAAGGGGATGGTGGACGGGGAAAGTTCAGCGGGCTATATTTGCCGAAGAAAGAAAGCGCATTAATGGAGATAATAAAAGCGGGATTCACCACTTTCGTTTTCACACACGGTTAAATCGTGCGTGTTTCTCGTGCCGCGGTGTAAACCACGAGCGTCTGTAATAAAGCGCGCCACTCACCGCGGCGACGAACTCGCTCTTCTGTTGCAAAGATTTCCTCCTCGCGCTCTCTCTTCCCTCTCTCTCTCTCTCTCTCTCTCTCTCTCTCTCTCGCGGCTCGAATCGGAGCAGAGGCGATGAGAAGTCAATCGTGCCGATTCGCGCAAAGCTCCAGCTTCACCGCGGCAGTTCGTCCAGTGAAATCGGATTTCCTGATAAGTGATAGGCGTATCGGATCCGCGAATCGATCGTATCGATCGTAAATCAACATTGCATTTTTCGTAAGGGAGAAACCGAGCGCGGAAACGCGAGGACGGAAGCCGAGAGGCGTTGAAGAAAATGACAGATCGCTGCATCGGTTCGAGGACTCGACGAGGAACCGTCTCGCGATTATTACAAGACGTACGGATTCGATGTAGATTGCCGGCTGATAAAAAGAGATTCTGTAGGATATATATATATATATATATATATATATATATATATAATGAGATATATATATATTCCTTATGTGATGTTAATTATTAAATGAACGGGTTCTCGACGTTTGGTTGATAAAACAAGAAGTAACAGGATTCTTTATTCTATTCAATACTGATACAATTCTTATCGATAGGCCGATTGATCTTTCAGCTTTGCCGGTCGAGATTCTTCTGCCGCTCGCTCACAGTCAGTTCGTCGTTCGTCTGTCTTTCGTATGTCTTTCGTTTATCTATCGATTACAAAGCTTTTTAATAAATACCGTCAATAATTCTATTTATACCACAATTCCCCGCCGTAATCGCTGCGCTCCATAACACCCCTGCGGCGGAGGGAAACGCATTGTCGATTGCACTGCGACACGCGGCATCGCGGAAAAACGGAACGGTTCTTCGAGGTTGGTCCGCTTCGCCTTTCCTCGTCGATGCGTAACGCGCGGAGCGATTCGCAGAGCGACCGTTCGCGTAACTCGGTGTACCACGATTCTTTCTTTCTCTCTCTCTCTCTCTCTCTCTCTCTCTCTCTCTCTCTCTCTCTCTCTCTCTCTCTCTCTCTCTCTCTCTTTCTCTCTTTCTCGTTCGGCCAGTCGTCGCTCGGTCTCAAAGAGAGATCGCTG